>KV423963.1:8591-183721 GCA_001632435.1 Calocera cornea HHB12733
TGAGTTCGTGAAGGGGGCGGGCAATTCGGGAAAAGTCGCGGATGAATCGCCTGTAGAAGTTGCAGAAGCCCACGAAGCTCTGTACTTCGGTCACATTCGTGGGGGTCGGCCAGTCTCGTACACCCGAGACCTTGATCGGGTCCATCTCGACTTGACCTTCGGATATGACTAGCCCGAGGTAGTCGATCTTGGCCCGATTAAACTCACATTTTTCGGGCTTAAGGTAAAGTCGGTGGTTTTGGAGGGTTTCGAGAACTCTTCGGACCGTTCGTCGGTGGGACTCGTGATCTTCGGTAAAGATCAGAATGTCATCCATGTACACCACCACTGTGCCTTCATCAATCAGAGGCTTAAAGATGTCGTTCATCATTGTCTGGAAGGTGCTGGGACTGTTGACCAGGCCGAAAAACATCACGAGTGGCTCGAACAGGCCCCGATTTGTCCGAAAGGCTGCCTTGTACTCGTCCCCTTCTCGGATCCGAATATTGTTGTATCCCCACCGAATATCAAGCTTGGTGAACACCGAGGCGTTCCGAAGTTTGTTGATGAGGTCCAAGATCAGTGGAATCGGGTACCGATTCTTGATAGTGATCTCGTTTAGGCGCCGATAATCCTGAACAAGCCGAAGCGTCCCGTCTTTCTTCTTAACAAAGAAGACTGGAGCCCCAAAGGGCGACTTCGAGGGACGAATACGTCCATTCGCAAGGTTCTCGTGAAGGAAAGCATCGAGTTCGCTTTGTTCGGTGACCGAAAGCGGGTAGACCTTTGAACTTCGTGGCTCCACGTCCGATTTCAGCTCAATTGCGTGGTCCCATGGCCGATGTTCGGGAAGTCGGTCAAAAGCCTTCTTTGAGAACACATCCTCGTAGTCTCGGTACTCTTTGGGTACCAGCTCGTCAAAGGTGTGTGATGTCGTGTCTTGCTCATGGTGTTCGGATGCCAATTGGGTTGCTACACTGGAGGTGGCCCGTATTCGCTCTTCCCTCGGGCCAATGAACTTGAGAAACACCCGATCACCTGGGCCTCGTGGCACCTCGGGCTTTGTTTCATACTCGGTATCCGAGGCATCATCTTCGGTTCCAGTGAGGATTGGTGAAGTCCGAGTTTGGCGCTTTCGGAGTGCCTGCTTGTGCCGAAGGGCACGAATCTTCACCGGGCAGTCACTCGGGCAGCGAGTAAGGGTGATTCGTCCCGTTGTCCAGTCAATCTCGGGGTTGTGTCGGACCAGCCAGGGGTGTCCCAAAATGACCTCCTTGTAACCCAGTTGAGTGATGTGAAAGACTGCCTTCTCGGTGTGTTCGCCATATTGGATCACTAAGTCGGTGACCTCGGTAATGGCTCCATTCCGATTTGGGGTTCCGTCCACGTTATAGACCGGGCTCGCCCGAGGTAGCTTACGAGTCGTCAGATTCAGATGCCGAGCCCAGTCACTGTCAATAAATAGGCCCGTTGCGCCCGAGTCAAGTAGGGCTCGGGTTTTGAATGTCCGACCCGTGTCGAGTGTTCGTAGTTCAATCGTGAGTTCGGTTTTCCTCCTCAAGTCATTTGACCGAATGAGATGAGTCGGGCCAAATTCGGGGTTTGCCGTCGATGTCAGCACATTTGGTACGAGTTTCGGATCCTCGGACAAGGTCATGGGGGTTTCATGGGAAACTCCATTTCATTGCCCGAATCCTCAATACTCAGAACCGAATACCGATTGGTCAGCCGAACAGTGCTGTTGTTCGCCGACCTCTTCAAAAATCCTGCTCCAAAGTCTCCGCCTTTGGCTTAGTTGTGCCATTCGGGTCCTCTCGGAGTTTGGCAATCTCCTTGGCCACAAGACTTCGGAGGTCTTCAAAGTCCACAGCCCGAATCTGCTGTTTGTCGGGACAGTCTCGGGAGAGGTGGCCGAATTTGCGGCAGTTGAAGCACCGAATGCGGGCGAGTCGGGCGGATCGGTCTACATCCATGGGTTCTCCCATATGGAGGCCCCCTGTGGAGACCGAAGGACCCATGTTTGTAGTACGAACTTCCGACCTTGGGGTGTAGGTCGGGGCAGGCTTCTTGGTTGGGGCCGAGGTCGGGGTATTCTTCCTCCGAGCCTCGAGTTTTCGCCATTGGTAGTCGAATCGGGCCGAGTACTTGTACCAGTCTTCCAATGACTCGGGCATCTCGGGTAACGAGTAGATCTTTTCGACAATGGCACGGTGAAGTCCTTGTTCGAACTTCTCGATATGCGCGATTTCGTCATACTTCGTCCGAGCTGCCAGTTCCTTGAAGGCCATGATGTACTCTTCGGCCGATTTCGTACCTTGGGTGAGCGAGTCCATGCGAAGTTGGGCCGTTGCACCAGGGTCGGGATCCGAAAACGTGTTTCGGAGTGCTGTCATGAAGTCGGACCAGGTGTTATAGATAGGCAGGAGTTTGTTTGCCTGTTCGTCTATAACTCGGTCTGCCCATTCACCAGCAGTTCCGCCTTTCATGTACGAGAGGGCGAAGTTGATCCGATCTTGGTCTGTTCGGAACTCACTCGGGCGAGCAGTGATATACAGCTTGAGTTGTCGGATGAATGTCAGGGTTTTCACCCGATTGCCGTCGAATACATCCGGGGTTGCCATCTTCGGACCTTTCAGACCATTGTTCATGGGGATCGTGACTTGGATGGGAGTGGGGTTCGCAAGTCGGGCTGCTTCGGCCTCACGAAGTCGGTTGACTTCGGCCAGGAGCACCTGAACTTGCTGTTCTAGGGTGAGGGGGATAGTAGTCGGTTCCGAAGTTGGCTGTTCGCCGTTGTTCGGATACGACATCGTACTAAATCGGAATTTGTCGGTTTGGCAGGGTTGTTAAGGTGAGATCTGATCTTCTGTGAGGGCACACAGTCTAGCAAGGCTGCCGACTAAACCCGACGGAGTCGAAGAGACCGAAGACGAGGGATTCGGGGGAGGTCGTGGCTGACAGTATCCAAGAACCAACCAATTGTACCCTTCGTAAGTCCAACTAGGAGATACGTGAGACGTCAAAGGTAGTTCGGATGAAGCAAGCAGAGTTCGGAGAGAGTTCGGATGTTCGGAGTGGGAGGACGGATGTGATGACCAGGCTTTCTCACAAGACTATGGAGATTCCTCAGAGATCAGATCTAAGGAGAAGCTACCGAAGCTACTGAGGTTTATATACAAGTATATGATCACAGCCTCAGTTTCTCCTGAAATGCCAAGGTGAGACCCGACACTGCCCAGGACACAGCCAAGGCATAGCCCACACAGCCAAAGCATAGCCAAGTGGGCACTGCCTTACCCAAGCCTGTACCAAGTATCTGAAGGTTTATGCCAAAGGTGCGACTTTGTAACCAAAGACCTGAATGCGGAGCCAAGTTCTGGGGAACTGTTGAAGGTGGTCAAAGGTGTCCGAGTGTTGCAAGGTCATGCCCGAGTTGGCCAAACTTGGTGTCCCCTGACACATTTTCAAAAATCGGTTGCCCTTGGTTGCCCTTGGTTGCCTACAGCAACAACAGCTCCACCAAGGCAACTCTCTACCTTCCCTCCCCTCTTATCATCATCTGGCAACTCACACCTTGGTTGCTCCTGGTTGCCTACAGTGACAGCAGCTCCACAAGGGTGATTTCTCAACTTGACCCCTCCCCTTATTGTCAGTGGTGACCCTGCATTGTTGGGTTGTGTTGGCACATGTGACTGGTCGCAACATGGCGTCTAGCCTGCAATTGGATGCCAGACCCTCTCATTGGGTTGCGATGTAGGCAGCACATGTTGCCGTTACCACTGACTCCCTTATCACTGACTGACCGCCTTGTTAGGATCTGTTGCCCTCACAGGTGTAGGAGTACAAACAGAGCATGAATCAGTGAATATCCCCTGAAGGCCTGGTATGGGTTAGTGAATCACCTGGAACTTGGATGGAGCAATACCAGTCTTGTGTTAGCTTGAACTTGGTGATATTTTGACGGACTGAGGCAGGGCTGATACCAAGGATCTGAGCAATTTCAGATGAGGAACAGCCTTGTTCATGCAGGAGAATGACCCAGGTGCGCATGGTGGGAGTGCAGAAAGTGTACTGGCAAGTGTGGTTGTGTGTGGGTGTTGCAGGCGGGCTGGACATGTGGGAAGGTGTGGATGTCACTCTGAGGGGCTAACCAATGAGGTTTTATATGTGCAAAAGTGCTCACAACTGATTGTAGACGTGGTCACATCTCCATACATTACACAACGAGTCAATACATGAGGGCCTCGTGACCGGCCAGTACTTTTCTAGACGGCATAGCATGGTCAAATTTTCTGCAGCCTGGTCCGTGTACTTCCATATCACTCTTGAGCAATCACTGATTGATTCACTCTAATCAACCCAGGCTAGCAGAGGAAGATTTAAGGAGCACGGACTGCTGGACGTTGCAAACACCCCTGCAACGGACACCTGCTCATTACTTGTGCGCGCAACTGTAGACAAACAAGTTCCTTGCCAGCGCTGAGCGACGAGCGTTGGTGATGCCCGTGCGTGATTGTTGGCCACTGACTATATTGTCAACTGTCAACTGTCAACTGTCAACTGTCGACTGTCGGCCGCTGGCTGTTTGTACTCAGAAGGGTCTAGATATACACAACAGATGTCCAGGAACCGAAAGTCTCTAACGTACCTCATCATCGAGCGGGTCACCCCCATCGAGCGGGCCACGCCCTCATCCAGGTGGTTCCTGAAAAGTTTCAGCTCATCCGCAGACAGAACATATGTACCGCTCTCGACACCGTTGCGTCCGATTGTTCACATCCTTATCCAGCTCAGAGAGACAGCGTCAAGAAGTCGGCAATTGGCGATTGAATTGATGACCCGCGCAATAGGGTGACCCGCTCGATGAAGTACTACCTTACAACCAAATACAACTCCAACTAAAAAAAACGAGCGTTGCAACATCAGCTATTGTATAGCCGCTAGAGCTTCGGCCCCGCAATGGCCGGCGCCTTCGCCGCCTTTGCCGGCTCCCCAAGAGCGTACAGCTCGTCGATCTGCTTGCGGTACCGCTCGAGAGCGGCCATCCTATGTCCCGTCTCATTAGCATATTGCGTTCTGCGTTATGCACGGCCCGCTGGGATATCGCCCAACAGCGAGGAATGAGAGCCTGAGCCGCCGGGGAAGCGGGATATACTAGCGAAGAAAGGGAAGGGATAGGAAAGGGAGAGGTGGAGGGAGGGAAGGCGAACGCACCGCTTAACCTTGAACGTCGCTGTCAGGATCCCATTCTCGATCGAGAACGGCTCCATGGCCACGTGCACACGCTTGACGCGCTCGAATCTGCCCCAGCAAAAACCGTCAGCAGCAGCCCACGCACAAGATTGGCCAAGCGGCGGACAGAAGGAAAGACGGGAGGACGCACCCCTTAAGTCTCTCCTGCTCTGCCTGCCGGTTCAGCACCGCCATGATAGCGCTCACGACACGCTCGTCCGCCGCTGCCTTAGCCAGCCCCTCCGCGTCCGTCGCTTGCACCTCCCTACCCAGCACCCCACTCGCGAGCGCGGCAAACGCCGCCGGATCGGGCACGAGCACGCCGACGGTATAGCTCTGCGTGCCCTCTCCGTGCACGAACAGCTGCTGCACGAGCGGCAGTACCGCGTACGCCGCCTCGACCTTCTCAAGCGCGACGTACTCGCCCTGGGCGAGCTTGACAATGTTCTTGACGCGGTCGATGATGCGCACGCGGCCGTAGCCGTCAATGGTACCTATGTCGCCTGAGTGCAGCCAGCCGTCCGCATCGATCGCCGCGCGCGTGGTCGCTTCGTCTGTGGGGGCGTTAGCGCCAGGAAGGGTACCGGAGGGGGGAGAGAGGCACGTGCCGCGGTAGTAGCCCGAGGTGACGTTCGCTCCGCGCAGGCAGATCTCGCCCCGCGGGTTGGGCACGTCCGTTGCCCTGTACCCCATCTCGGGCACGTCCACGAGCTTGATCTCGTTCACACCGACGGGCCGGCCTATGCACCCTCCCGGCAGGGGGTCAAGCTCATACGAGCTTATCGCCGCGCCCGTGGACTCCGTCATCCCGTATCCCTGCGGCATCTCGCTCCCAAAGACGACCTTGAGGAAGTCGAGGACCTCGCCGCTCATTGGTGCCGCGCCGTTGGGGACGAGGTGCAGCTGTCCACCGAGGAGTGCCTGGACTTTGCGGAACACGAGCCGGTCCCAGAACGGGTGAGTGACCGAGCCTGTTTTATGAAGGTTTGCCAGTTTCTCCGTGACTGCGCGGCGGAAGAGCCGGCCCTTGAACCCCGGATCGGTGTAGGCGGGTTGCAGAGCCATATACAGACGGTTCAGGATGCGCGGCACGGCAGTCATGATCCATGGCTTGAGCAGGCGCGCGTCCTCCAGCAGTCGCAGCGGGTCGCCTGTCGAGAAACCGATGGCGAATCCTTGGGCGACCCCGGTTAGCTCCATCCCTCGCTGTGACACTGTGAGCCATTTGCCTGTCGGATATGGCTAATGAGTGGACGCACCTCGAAGACGTGCGCAAGGGGCAGGACAGAGAGCACGAGGGCATTATTCGGCGCGTCCCCGCAGGCGCCAACTAGCCATGCGTATATAGAAGTGACCATGTTCGCGTGTGTGATCACAACACCTATACCGGATTGGCGCATTTCCGCTCACCTGGGCAAACGAACTCACCTTTCGGCCGCCCTGTTGTGCCAGACGTGTACGATATCGTCGCCACGGCCTCTGGCTTGGGATACCTGAATTCCCTCGGGTTCTCCCTTCCCAACTTCTCCACTGCACAGGGTATGTCAGCACGGGGCATCTAACATGGGAACGGACCGGCACACGGGAGACAAGAGACATGATCTTGATGCCCTTCTCATTCCCCCACTTCTCGAACGAGCCGAGGCTGGTAGGATGCGGGTCATCCACACAGACGAGAACCTTCAGGCACGGGCATTTCTCGCGGCCCAGGGAGACGAGGGCTTCCAAATGGTTTTGGGAGACGAACGCCAGCTGCAGGCCGGCGTGGTTGATGACGTACTCTGTCTGGGTGTGAGAGCTGGTCCGTTACATAGCTGTACAGTACCATACCGACGGCATCTGGACCGAGCGTATCGTACAGCGCGACACTGCATCGTCCGAAGCACATCAATGCGTTGTCCACCAGCTGCCATTCTGCGCACTCGTGTCAATTGCATTCACACTTGAAGGAAGCAAGCTCCAGGCACCAGGACAGTTCTTGGTCCATATCCCCACAGTCTCGAGGCCCTGGTCGTTCTTCCCTACCAGCCCAGCCTCGTAGAGCAGCTCGATCCCGCTGCCAATGTCCTTTCTCCTCTTTGCTCCCTCCGCATACGTGATCCACTTGTACTCCGATGCGTACTCCACAGGCGACTCCTTCGTCGCGGGCTTGGTGACGGGAAGGTGCCCCAGCCAACGGTAGTTGTTCGGGTACCGCTTCAGGGCATAGTCGAGGATCGCGGGGACGGTCTTGAAGGGTAGGTCCGGGGAGTCGATGGTGATGAGCTCGGGTTGCGCAGTATTTCTGTAATGTCCTGCGTCATCGTCAGAAGGCGCTCTGAATGTGAGAACTGTACACACCAGTCTGGGCGGGCTTCTTCGTAAATGGAACTTCGGCGGACTGCCGGCGAAACTCCACAGGGCGAGGCAGCGGGAATGAATAGTGTACCATTCTGTACTACAGTGTCGAGCACGCGTGTTGTGGGCTGGTCTGCTGCTGTACAGGACGTTGCTGCTGTACAGGACGGTGCTTGTTGACCTCGTGAGCTATAAGAGGCATAGAGCAATGGATCAATGCCTCGCGATTGTGCACGCCTGCTGGACAGGGCGGAGCCCCAGGAACGTGTTACAGGCAGATCCTCCATTCTCCAGCGCCTCGGCAATGCTCAATACATTCCATCTTCCGGGGATTCTGAATGCGGTGTTTGAGGAGAGCTGAGGTTGAACATCCATTTCATTCGGGACCATCGATCTGATTTCAATAAAAACCGGACCCTATCCACTCGGCGACCTTGGCTTCTTGAATTTGTCAGCGTTTCAGCATGTTACATGAGCCTAGTAAGCATCCGCGGGAGCGCCCAAAGTCCGGTGGGTCCAAACCTATTAATACGATCTCATATCGTCTTGCCCTTGCGGTTACGATGTAGCCGGTGAATTATATTGACAACGGTAGGCGCCTTTCGTAATGAATTGTAGAGGTTGCCGACAGGCTCCCGTCCACTTGCCGGAGGCTTGCTCGACGGCGTGCACGAAGACCGGTTGCATTGTATACAGTAACTTAAGCTGACCACCGTATGAGTGATGACGTCTGCCCGACATACATATAAAGTGGGAAAACGGTGCGCGCGCGTGCGTGTGTGAAAGATCTGGTTTCGTATTATGATGGCTGTAGCGCTAGCTGTTCTATCCCCTATCCCCTCCCTCCTGCCTACCACCACCATCCCGGCCAAGCCACCCGCCCGGTCGTTATAGCCTCGCCTTCGATGAGGGCGACGCCGCCAGCACGGGCGTCCCGAGCGCGTACAGGCCATCGATCTCCTTCTTATATCGCGCATACGCGTCCTTCCGCTTCAGCTTGAGCGTGCTCGTCAGCAGGCCGTTCTCGATCGTGAACGGCTCCATGGAGATGTGTATCCGCTTGACTATCTCGAACCTTTGCGCGAGCGCGTCAGCTCCAATCCGTTTGGGGAAGGAGAAAATCCGACGCACCCCTTCAACCCCTCCTTCTGTGCCGTCTGGATCATAAGCGCCAGCACGGCCTCGATGACGCTCGGGTCCTTTGCGGCCGCATCGAGGGCATCCGCGTCCTTCTCATCGACCGCCTTGCCCGTTATCCGGCTGGCGAACGGCGCAAACTGCACCGGATCAGGCACGACGACCGCAACGACATAATCCTGCGTCCCCTCGCCGTACACGAAGATCTGGGCGAGGAGGGCAATGGTCGAGTAGGCCGACTCGACCTTCTCGAGCGCGACGTACTCGCCTTGGGACAGCTTCATGATGTTCTTGACGCGGTCGATGATGACCAGCCGGCCCGTCTCGTCCATGAGGGCCACGTCGCCCGTGTGCAACCACCCCTCGTCGTCGATCGTCTCCCGCGTGATCTTCTCGTCTGCAACCACGACTGGGTCAGCCCCGGCCCAGCCCGCTCTTGAGCAAGGACCACAACGCACCCTTGTAATACCGCGAGAAGCAGTTGTCGCCCCTCATGCAGACCTCGCCTCGCGGACACGGCTTATCAGTGCTGAAGTACTTCATCGCGGGCACATCGACGAGCTTGACCTCATTGGCTGGCGAGGGTGGCCCGACCGGCCCGCCAGGGAGCGGATCACTCGTGTACACATGCGACCCCGACGCGCAGTTCTCCGTCATCCCGTATCCCTGCATCACCTCGCAGCAGAAGACGACCTTGAACCAGTCGAGCACCTCGCCGGAGATGGGCGCCGCGCCCGAGGCCATCACCTGTATCCTGCCGCCAAGCAGCTGGCGGACCTTGTTGAACACGAGGCGGTCCCACACGGCGTGCGTGACCGCGCCCGTGGTGTGCAGGTTGTGCAGCTTGGTGGAGAGAGCGTGTTGGATCATCGCCCCCTTCAAGCCCCCGACGTTGAACAGAGGGTTCACGGCGTTGTAGATCCGGTTCAGCACGCGGGGGACGGCGATGAAGAAGTGCGGTTGGCAGAGGCGGCATTCCTCCAGCAGGCGCAGTGTGTCGCCAGAGGAATACCCGATCGCCATTCCCATCGTTATCGCGATTTGTTCGTGTGTGCGCTACGGCATGTCACAATCAGCCTCAGCACACTTCCCCGGGAACGCAGGGCCAAGAGCAAGAAGAAGACGCACCCCGTAGATATGCGCCAGGGGCAGGTACGAGAACATGACCTCGTTATTGCTCGCGCGCGAGAAGTTGCCGATGGCGTGCGAGTATATGGCCATGACGAGGTTCTTGTGCGAGAGGACGACGCCCTTGGGGTTGCCCGTCGTCCCGGAGGTGTACGAGATGGTCGCTACGTCCGTCGGCTGCGGGTAACGCATCGCCCGCGGGCTCTCGCGGCCCAGCTTCTCCACTGCACGTCATAACCACCCGCATACATCAGCCTCCTGCCGCATACACAGCAGAACAAGGACGCACACTCGCTCAAGAGCATCACCTTCAGCCCCTTCTCCTTCCCCCACGCCTGGTACATCCCCCACGCGATCGGGTCCAGGTCGTCGATGCTCACGACGACCTTGAGCGCGGGGCATTGGCCGCCCAGGGCGAGCAGGTCCTTGACGTGGTTCGCGGTCGTGAACGCGAGCTGGATCCCCGCGTGGTTGATGATGTATTCTGCTCCGCAACACCCCCTCAGCCCCCCGCTCACACCGAAGGGAAACAGGAAGAACACGCACCACACGCATCCTTGCCCAGGGTATCATACAGACTCACGCTCACGCGGGAGAACGACAGCAGCGCATAGTCGATCAGCTGCCACTCGGGCCGGTTCACACTCCATATGCCGGCCGTCTCGAGCCCCTCATCATTCCTCCCAACTACACCCTGCTCGTACAGGTGCTCGATCCCTGCACCCAAGTCCCGCCGGCGCCGGTCGCCCTCCGCATATGTGAGCCAGGAGTACTCGGTCGCGTACACGGGCGGGGTGGTGAGCGTGGCGGGCTTGAGGATGGGCAGGTTGCCCAGGAAGCGGTAGGTGCCGGGGTTGTGGGAAAGCGCGTAGTCCAGGATGCCGGGGATGGTCTTGTAGGGCGTGAGGGGGGAGTCGATCGTCGCGAGCTCTGGGTGCGCGGCGTTGCGGTAGTGCCCTGGGAAGGGTCGACATCAGCATCAGTACACCGGATGGGGTGGGCGGTGCATGGGAAGGATTGGGATGGGATGGGATGAGACGCACCTGTCTGGCCCGGCCGCCTCGTCCCTGGCACCTCGAACGACTGCTTGGAGAAGTCGACTGGCTTGGGCCAGGGGAACATGATGTCCTTCTCATCTGTGGTCAACATCTTTGCTCGCTTTCTCTGTGCACTTGGGGGAGGAGGATATGTTGCTTATTCGGACAAGCAGGGATCGCGGTGGGTCGGATTAGAAGAAGAGGGAGGGGAGAAAGGAGGGGAGGAGGGCGGAGGGGCAGGGGAGGACAAGGACAGGACAGGACAGGAGCGGAGGGATGAGCGTGCGTGTGGGGTCGGTCAATACCCGGGGCTCTGTCGTCGGCGGCTCGTGCGGGGGGCTGCAAGACACCCGCGGCCTCAAAGCAAAAGGTTTGCTGACGTCGATCGTTGGCCGGGGGCGCCACACTCGTGCTGGGTGAGTAGCCGGCTGGGTGGGGGGCCGCGCTGGATGCTGAGCAGACGCGGGTGCGGTCAGGGGACGACAGCGTCCGGCTAACACGTCTGCGGCCGGCCACGGCACCACGAGTACTTGAGCGGCACAGACGTTCCCGAGTCGTCGCCCAGGGCAAACGCAGAGGCAGACCTGACAGCCCAGCGGCCCACGGATCCACGGACGAGCCTCCGCGCCCCGGAGAGTGGCGGCGTGGCGTGCGCATGAAATCCCGCGCCGGGAAGGGTCTCCCTCCCTCCGGCTATTGACTCCCACCTCGAAGGGGCACGTGAGCAGGGCCGTGGGAAGGCGGGATCGAATCGGTTTGGAGGCGGCGAGGGCTGCCATTGGTGGGCAAGGGCGCGCAGGCACCACTGTATTGGCCGTCGCGGTGGATGCCCCCCCTGTGAGTCAACTTCCCATCTTGCCTGGAACTGTCCAGCAATACTCTTTTGCCCTTGACAATGATTACAACGCACGATTCACTTGCATCACTCATGCCTCCCTCGCTCTGGTTCATGACGACTACGGCGATGCAGCTTCGCGCCATCAACGACGAGCGCTGGGGAATTCACTTGTGTGACTCAGGGACGATACGTGGCTTATTCCTCACCACATCAGCCCGGGGTCGCCATACATTATTTCCAGCGATCATGCTGCTCCGCTGGATAAGACAGCGCCTCTGTTCATCGCTGTGCTGCAACATCCGGTGAGCCATCCTGTATATGAGTACTTTGGCGATCCAGAGGCGGACTCGACCGTTCCTCAGTACAGCAGGAGCAGGGTACCTCAATGAGTCTGCGCTGGATCGGCGCATACGGGGCGACGTACTGTACAGTGGAAACGGCATAAAGCAAAGGACTGACACTTGGCGGTACGGGCACCTCCGGATGACCGCCTCCTGAGCGGACGAGGGAAGGATGCGCGCCTCTGCTGAACGTCGCCGTCCTCCGTGTGCGCCTCCGTCCCGCCTGGCCACACAACATACAGCCCAAACCAAGCAAACCACCATTATTACAAATCTAACAATATTGGCCAGAGCATCCTTCCAAGACTCTACCGGCCAGCCTGCTTCGCCTAGCCAATCCCACCACACACGTGACCCTTCCGCTGGTTCACCAACCCGTGATCGAGCACAAAATTTCCAATCCTTCCTCGCTGTCATCAACCGCAGCCTATCAAGCCGTAACCAGCTGCGGCAAGCCAAACCGAGCCAATATTAATCACTCCATATACGTAATACGTAAGCGCCGCTCTGGCCTTCCTGAGCCGAGCCGGGCCATCCACCCTTCTTCGCTCTTCCCGCTCGCCGCTCTTCTGCCAGATTCGTCCCCAAAAATGAACAGCACCGCTTTCCCGCTCCGTCCTCCCACATACAGCCACATGACGGGCCAATGCCCCCCGAACCATTTGCGCACCAAGCTCCGGCGCACGCCGTATCGGGCTGCCTTGAAAGCCCCTGGGTCAGAAGCTGCGAAGTGGAGAATCTCAGAAGCAGGAAGGAGGATGTAGCACGGAGAGCGACGGGGTATATGAGCTCAAGCCTAAGTTTGTAGGCGGGCGCATGACGACGATCAGATCAGACAGGTGCTAATCTCCAAGGAGGGCCGGAGATGCTGGGGCGCCGGTTGCGCCATTTGGATGGATGGGACATACAATGGTGTGAGCCGAACGCTGAAGGCTGAAGGCTGAACGCCGAATGCCGAATGCCGAATGCCGAATTTACGAGCATTGATATTGAGAGACGTAAACGGCTTGTCATCCTTCCTGCTTGCCCGCGGCCAGCCAGAGTACAGCACTGTAGCGTTTCAATGAGCACGAGTGCTAGCGTAATGGTTTCATAACGGGCGTGTGCTTCTGCTGCACCAGAAGCGCGCGAAGCCGCTCAACGTGCGCAATGTAAGTGAACGCATCATGATCCTCCGAACACTCGCCTAGAGGCTGGAGCAGCTCAAACGCCGGTCGGTGCATCAGCAGACGGCGAACGCGGGCGAACCAGCCTACCAGGCCCCTGGCGCAGGAAGCGCGTCGTTGCGAGCCTGAGCAGGGAACCCCTCGCCCGGAGCATGCGCCAAAGAACGGAAGATTGGGGAAGCCAGGGAAGCAGGAGAAGGGGGAGGGGAGAAGGCACAGGCACGCCACACGCGGCGCGCGCGGTGGTGGTGCGCCGTTTGTGCGCCCCGGGCAACTTCTCCGTGTTATAATAAATAAGGACGAGCGCGCTGCTGCAGAGGCGTTCGGGGGAGCGCTGATCCTCCACTTCGTTCTCTTCTTCGCAGCGAGCAAGCGAGTGAGTGAGCATGCGTCTGCGTGGAGGGTGCCGGCTGGCGCTCGAGCGAGGTGGGGAAGTGCCGCGGGGGCGTGGGACGGGCGTGCAGCGCGAGCACTGAGGGGTGGGAATAGCACGGGCGAACTCGCACGCCCTCTCTCCAGGGCGACTGTCGCGTTCCCACAGCGCTCCCAGCTTTCCCAGCAAAGCGCGAGGGCGCGAGGGCGCGAGGAGATTACAGCCATTGTCCACGCCCGGCGGCCCGACGCTGCATAAGGCAGCCCTTGCCCAGCATCCCGGACGGCGCATGCGATTTTCCGATCCGACCTGCGCAGAGCTGCTCCGGCTTGCGCCGATTGGACTTGGAGGGGGCGATCGGGCGCGGTCGATCGGGGGTAATTGCTACAACACATTGCTGCATATGTGGATGTTGCTGGCTGGGTTGGGGGAGGTAGATGAGCGCGGTGACAGGGTAGGTAGGTAGGATCGGCCGGCTCCGAGTTCGTGCCCTCCGGCGAGCGCCGATCTGCCCGGGCGAATCGCGCTTCTGCTCCTATCAGCGCAGGTGGTGTAATACGCCGCCGGGCAACGGCGCGCGCTGAGGCTCCAATATCCGCTTTTCCGCCCCACTGCGCGAGGCAATGAACATATTCTGCATTCGGCGCACTTCGCGTTCTGAGGTGCTGTTGCTGGGCGCGCAAAGCGAGGAGCGCCGGGAGAGGGGGATCGAGCAAGCCCGAGCAAGCGGGACCGGCGGACCAACGCGGCTGCACCCTGCATTTCAATGGGCCGTCACCATGCGCCGCGCCGAGACACCGGGCACCCGTGACGCCTGCCTCGTCTGCTTCGTGCTTCGCGCGTCGACTTGCGCCAGCGAGCCCGCGGCGCTTGTCCTGGCATGGCATGGCAGGGGAGGGAAGCAGGGCGAATCAGCGCGTTGGGAGCTAAAATTTGACGGTTTGGTGAGCACGGGCGTGATGAGATCCCGATGCATCAGCGGTACAGCCTGAGTGACGCTCGGATGTGTTTGTACTCCCCCCATGTGGTCAGGAGCACCCCCAATTGCTACGTAGCGAAGCATGCACAAGTCACATCTGTTTTGCTCCTTATTGCGGACTGTGGGATAACATGATTTTAATCATTACCCATTAGGTATGAGAATGTAAAGGACTATAATTGATCTCTGTCGAGACGGCGCATGTTACCATGAATGCGTTCAATGGACCCTGAGAGGACAAATACACTGGGGGCCATATGGCTGGCTGTGCGGCGAAAGATAGGGCGGGGGGCAATTTGTTCGTGAATGGCTGTAGGCGCGTGTGTGTTTCAGTTGCTGAATGCCTGATGCACTCAACGTACCGAGACAAGCCCGACCGAACGAGGAGGATCGCCTCGCAGGTTGCTCAAGTGTACGTCTCTGGCGGCCCAGAACCTCTTCCGAGCGCGCGGCGGCCTGGCAAGGCCCGCTTCTTCTCGCGACTTCCCCCTTCATCACCCGCCGTCATCAGGCCATCACACAGAGCGCGAATCCCTCTGGCCAAGCAGGCGATCCGGGAAGTCGGTGGTGTGCACAGTCATTCTGGGCTCGCTGTGGCTTCTGCTGCCCGGGCCCGTCTTCCTGCCCGTGTCCCGCTCGGTCGGCGCCTGAATGGGCCACAAGGGGCGGCCCTCTGTCGTCCCGATCACCGCTGCTCTGGCGCATCCTCAGCGACCCGTGTCTCACCCCCTCCATCCCGTGCTGCGATCGGGCCATCCCCACCTCTGGACGCGCAGAGGCCATATAAGACATGACTCTGGCGGGTGCGGCCGGCGGCTCTGCCTCTGTACTGACTGCGTTCTCCTTCTCTCACGCCCCACCCACGCCCCGACAACATTACAGCTATACTATACTCCTCCACCCTCCACTCACGACACATCCCACCCCACCCCATCCCAGCCCCACCACACAACAAGCACAAACAGCCAACGATGTACCCAGGCCGCTCCCCGCTCCCGCCCTACTTCACCTTCCTCCAGGCCCGCCTCCAGACGGTGCGCGACGACTGGACAGCAAAGACCACTCCAGGTACGCCTGCTTCCCACCCACCATCCGCCCAGCTGACAGAGCACGCCGCCCCAGGCTCCCCCTTCCTCTCCTCCCTCACAGTCCTCGCCAACGCCCTCCGCGCCGCCTCCCTCCTCCTCGCACTCTTCCTCCTCTCCGGCGCCCTCGGACCCGCCCCAGCCCCGGGGGTGCTCCCCCTCCTGCGCAGCCTCGCCTTCCTCCAGCTGCTAGCCGCCGCCTCTCACGCAGTGCTGAGTGAGTCGCGCTTCTGCCCCGCTCCCCGTCCTGCACGCTAACGAGCCCCAAGGCCGTTGGCTGCACCACAAGACGCACGCGCGCACCGGCCTCTCCCTAGCCGTGCTCCTCGCCTACGGAGCAGTCGCCCTCCTGGTACAGCAAGCGGTGCTCCTTGCCTGCCCGGGCGAGCCGCGCATACAGCTGCTGATTGAAGTTGTGCGGATGCAAGGATGGCATATCGCGCTGGACGTCGCGTGCGTCGGCCCCACTCCCCTCCTATATGCGCGCATGCTAACGTACTGAGAGCAGCGACATCTCCCCGCCCAAAGAGGTCTGCGCGCCCCGACCCTCCCTGCTCGTCTCCTTCTGAGCTACCCCGCCCGCTATGCTATCACGCCGTGTTCATGTCCTTATGCGCCCCGACCCTGTCCATGATCCCTATCTCCTGCAACCGACAATCGACACCTCCCTCTCCGTAGCCACTCTACCCTCTCCGCTTCTCTCCTGCCCTCAACCGCTCCCGCCATACTACGCGTACCGTACCATACACACGCCCCCGTCTCGCTCTTCCTCCTTCCGACGAACACTACCCTAGCGTATAGTATAACCGTGGCCTCCGGCTTCCCTGACTTCCTTTCCGAGTAGTATGAGAGAACGAGAATGAGAAAAACCTGTTCAGTGTACATACCCGCTGTGGCGTGCTGATTGGCCGTTGGCAGCGGAAAATTCGGATCTCACAAGGAAGGGAAGTAGGGTCGGTGCTCCGGGCGAACGGTATTCGGCCGCGGCGGGAGGCGTAGATGTTGATGAACGCGTGCCGGGCACGCTTTGGGGGCTCTTCACTCCTGCCTTCGCTGTGCCCAGCGCATATCAGCCAATCGATCATCAGCAGCTGCTTCATATCGGGTTCGCCTTTTCTCTTTGGAGAAGAAGGGAAGAGACGCGCGGTACTCGGACGTAATGCGAGCACCCAGGAGGCACCGGGTGAGAAGCACTAGCCTGCTGGGATATGGCGCTTAGGACTCGCGGAGCCGGTGGTCTAATCGCGGACGATCCGTCAGCATCTGGCGTATATCGGTCTGCACATGCGCAAATGGTTAATGACCAGCTTTATTCGGACGCTTGGGACGCGCCGGGACGCTGGGAAGCGCGCGTCCTGGGCACCGCCGGGCACGCTTGTGACTCGCGGGGCGGCGGACCCGTCACCCGACCCGTTTAGTCCTCAGGCGTCCATCCATCCGTCAGCATCTGTGCTATATCAGTCTGCGGGCAGTTTAGGATGGCGCAGACTGTGAAAATGGACCGCTGGAGCGCTTGATGCGTATAGATTGGCTGGGGATTAGGCCGGAGGACAGGAACCGGAGGACAGGACAATGTAGGCACTTGTGTGCCATGCTGGTCTATCACAGGCGCAGCAGAAACACGCGCTGGCGTCTTGCGTTCAACTGCCAGCCGGGATGACGGGCGTGGTTATATCTCCTTGATTGCACGATATGAGCAAGACGCCAGCGGCCGGATCACCTGTCCTGGCGTGTAGGCTTGTCGCACCCGGTGTTTTGCCCTCTTGACTCTTATCCACGAACTGGCAGCCGGGTACGCGCCTCATGTTCCGTTTAACTTCACGCTCAGTGCTATGCACACATGAGAACAACCTTCCGTGCAGGTTGTACAATTGCCGCTCTTGCATCAGGTCAGACATTTGTTTTTCCTGAAAGGTAGTGGTCGGCCCAGTCATTGAATGAGTTGCTCTATACGGTAACTTGGCTGGATTAACACTGTATAGCTATGGGCGGCCCGCGGACCATACACAATAATTATTAAGGATAGAGCTCGCGATGATCACACTCCGCCGTGCGTTCGAGCGGAGCAGTGTGCCTTTTTAGCCTTTTAACGTAACAACCTGGCAAGCAGCCGATCAGGTGGTCTCCCGTTCCGGCCGAATTGTACCCGCCCGGGCTGGCCCTTTGTATCATGTCTCGAGATCCGGGTTCATTCTTTGCTGTCCGTGATCATTCCGTTGCCGACTCCAAAGCGTACAGATTGTTGTGCAACCGTAGGAGGTGGAAGGCACGATTGGCTCGGCATTGCGCTGGATACTATGTACTGTATATACAATATCCAGCGGTATGTAACGACCTTCGACTCGATGACGGAATAGCACATTTGTGCGGAAGACAAGTCAAAAAGGTCCATGGTCGTGCATAGCGGGACTTGCTTGGTCCCCTAGCGGCTGCCTAACCAGCGCCTCAGCCGCGTAAAGCCGATTTCTTCGCCCCTTCGAAGTCCGCCGAGGTTCTTTCCCACCTGCGCCTTTCTTCAAGCCCGCAGTTTGGGACCAAGCCTTGAGCTGCCTAAGTTGCTCCAGCAGCAGCAGCGCGGGGGCATCGATGGGGGCGATTAAGCCTTCGGGGTGGAGCGCGTCGAGGTTCTACAAGTTGTCGGTCTCGGGTTCCTCGCTGTTTGGACGCGGGACGTGGTCCGCCATCTCTTTGATGTCCCGAGCGGAACGGTGCATCTTCGGCTGTCCCACGAGGATCACACCAGTGATAAACTCGCTGTGGCAGTTGTATCTCCACCGTGTCGGTGTTGACTTCGCCTATGGCTATGTTCACAGGCCCTTCCAACGGGAGTGCGCACCGTGGAAGAGGTACTGGCTAAAGGTTCCCGCCATCAAGTTAACTTACTGGCGACTATTTTTCGTTGAAAACTATAAATTTTAACGCTAGTCCAGCTGCATTACATTAGAAACCCATTTTCTGACGATGTCGATCCCGATGATCATCGTACTGCTACAGTGCTTCTCAATGCCCGGGTCGTCCCTCCATCGAAGGAGCCGGCTGTCCAGGTTGATACGGCTGGTTACTGAGGCCGCTGCGGATCCGGGGCTCCAGATCCACTCTGGGGAGAATGTATCCGTAGTAGCCCCCGTAGTCTTGCAGATGCTGGATGGCCAACCAACACCATTCTTCAGTGTAGCGCATTTGGGAGGGGTCGGCGCAATTCCTGAGACGGGATTCCAGGAAGAACGTGAAGTAGTCGTTGACTTCGGTAAGGAGGAGACGGACGACCGGTACTGCATTGGGCCTTTCTGACAGGAACTCCCATCGAGGTCTAGCAACAATGCCATAGGCGGTGCCACGACCACTCGAGTCCTCCTGCGGAGTGCAAATTAGGAGCTTCCAGATTGGGTTGCTGACGTTGTTGTACACGGCCAGGTAGAGCCGGTTCTTCGGACCCTGCCCATCGAGTGGACCTAGTCCCCGGAACACCGTTCTTTGATAATTACGTCGGTCGTTAGGTGTCATGCTGTGCAGTGCCGCAGGTGTCAAATCAGGCGTCGGCTGGGACATTATAACGGCTAAAGAATGGTCAGCCTCCCGAGCCGGTGGCAAACTTCTTGGCTCACTTGAGAGATGATAAGCGAGGCTCCGTTGGCTTTGGAGTGGCAGCCCATCGCAAGAGGGCTATTTTATAGGGAGATGGCTCTCTCAGCATGATCGCCACCCCATAGTCACTTCACTATAGTGCGTTGCGTTTGGTCGGCCTTTCTCCGGGCGCAAGAACACAGAGTGAGGCAGACAGCACCACAGTGGGGCGCATGACGGCTGGAGATGGGCGCCAGGATCGATCCACTCAGGCCTCGAGCGGTGTTCAAAGGTTTGAGCGGATCATGGTCTGATTCCACGACTCCGAGGGCCACATGCCACATTGTGTGGTGGAGGCGCAATTGAAAAGCTGCTGACGGGGCTGTGGGCTTATCTCCCCTATGCCGCCAAAAACTTACGCCCGCAAGCACGGGGACAGAGTGCGGAAATCGCCATCACTAACGTTTTTGGAGTGAGGCAGTGAAGCACGATATTGCAACCCAGTTTTCATGGTCTCGACTATTCGGGGATTTAAAAGCACTACGCTGAGAACTGACGTCGACAGGTGCGGAGGGTGAGATATGCAAGCAGGTTGATGCGCTGAGCTGGAACAAAGGTTTGGAGGGCGTTTTCCGTGCGGTTATCACTCCGCTGCCCGTCTGCAGGAAGTCGGCCTGCTTAACACCTCCGGCATTGTCCAGATCCAGGGGCGTTACAGAGGGTCTTATCAAAAACCTTGCCACAACGGCAAAGCAGAGAAGCGAACCAAATGAGGGACCCGTCACGGTCCGACAGCGTGGCCCTCGTGCCTCGGGGCGGAGTTTCAGAACCGCCACCGCATCGGCATCTAGGTGGATAGGTTACCGATCTAACACCGCACTCGTGACGACTGCGACTCGGTTGTATGCAAGCTACAATGCGGCATATGCCGAAGATAAACATGGCGGCTCAATGCATCAAACGCCCAAGGAATAGAAGCATGGTCTAGTAGACCATGCTTCTATTTTGGGGGAGTTTGGATGGCCTGAGAAGAATACGGAGCATCAACATCGGCGTTATGAATTCGTACGTCCGCCTCAATGCCGCAACGACACGGCACGACAAGAGCGAGGGTACCGAAAGCGTGCAGCCAGAACGTTCAGCACGGAGTAAAGGCAAGTTGCATCTTGGAGAGTATCAAGGCCACAGGTGTTAGTGTGCTGCATGTAGGTGCGTTATGGCCGCAACTCGGTGGTGTACTCTTACAGGAAGACTGCTGAGGGCATGAGATTGCATCGTCAATCAGCTTTACAGTCCATGCGGCTACGGCGCCGGCGATGTCCGCTTTTGAGGTTCATGAAGGGCGCACAAGCAAGCGTACATTCTCGTGACCGAGTTAAGAGCGCCAGATGCGATCGCGCGCCAACGATAGGCCAAGCAAGCGGAGAAAGCCGAACCTTACATCTTGACGGGGGCAACGGCTGAATGATGGGCACGTGATTGCACAGCCCTTGAGAGAAGGCATACAAGAACCCTGATAACGCGTGAACGAGCTCAAAATGACTCCCATCACGGCGTTCGCCACGCCCAGAAGCCCCCCAAAACTCGAAACCGCTCCTGACCGGCAGCAGCTGTCGCAGCGCAGATGTATGTTATACTCTCATGATGGCGTGGTGAACACAAGTACTTTGCGTCTCGAGAGCCATTGGTCCAAGGGCACGGCAGTAACAGTATCGGCAGCCTCGTCTGGTCCTGTTCGGCACCAACCGTATGTAGTACGTATCCAATTCATTCGAATTACTCTCTGATAGTGAGCCAGGTCCTCACCTGCCAATCGCAAGTGTCGTGCCTGACTAGGACGATCTGGATTACGCCAAGCTTACTAGGACCCTAGTCACCTTGACGAACGGCGTTCAAAGGAGTCAGTATGACTTCCCTTTGGCATTGCTCCCGTTTGGCCCCTACTTGGATCCCCGAATATAAGTACTGTGCTGGCCCCACGGCCTCTCTCCATCTGTTCGCAGAACCAACATCATGGCTTCCACCACCCTCGATGTCCGCGTCCTCGCTGAAGCCTTCCCGCCGACCACGACTGCTTACAGCACGGAGAACACACCGGCCAAGTCGGCCGATTCGGTTCTCCTGCCGGCATGCGTCCTGTCTGACCTGAACGATCCCTTCTACATTGGCAAGCTGCGCGAGTCATCCGTGACCCCGTCGAACCTAGTGTCGGAAGGAATCAAGTCTGCTCCCGGCGCGTCGACGTCTGGTTCCTTGGCTGCCGCGCTTCGCTCCGACTCCCACAAAGGCCTACTCGCAACTGGATCGGATAACCGGACCAGAACGACCAACGGTGCGGGCGCCTTTTCGAGCACCAAAGATGCAGTACTGGATGCCTTCTTTGGGCTCGGGCAGTGGTCGAACGGCACAGAGGTGCATGGACGCTTGACCGAAGCGTGGGCACAAGATCCTGATACCACATTGCGGCTCATCTTCAATCTGAGATCCATCCATGAGGGCAAGAATGCTCGTGACCTGTTCTTCCATGCCTTCGGCTGGCTTTATCGTGAACATCCACGCACCGCGATCGTTAATCTGGATCAGCTTGTGTCGAAGATTTGCGAGGATCCGAGAAATGTTGCAGGGAGGAAGAAGTGGGAGAAATCGAGACAGGAGAAGGACGCTACGACGGAGATGGAAAATGCCGATCAGGAGTTCGTGGAGCGTCCGGCCCGCTCGCACGGTTGCTGGAAGGACCTGCTGAGCATCGTCTCGTTGGCATTCATCGACCGCCTCGGCGATAAGAAAATGGATCCCGAACTGCTGAAGACGTGGAGCGGGCCCGCCCCTTTGTTCCGTGCTGGACACGTGGACTGCAATCATCCGGTTCAACCCGAGCAAGGCACTGTGTCGATGTCTCGCCGCCTGTCCGAACACAAGCACACCACGCAGAATCTCAACATCGCCGAGATGCACGCCCAAGAATGGAAACAGAAGGCGAAAGACCAGCGACGGAGCAGACACGAGCTCGGATTGAGAACTCTCGAGAGGAAACTCGAGCAGGATTGGAAATTTCGCAGTCTATATGTTGCCGTTGCCCGCCTTTTCGGAGATGCTCTTATCCGCGATATCCACGCTCTTGTCGAGATCGTCAACTTGCGCAAGGTTGGTGACCTGAAGAGCGCGATCACCATACGGAAGCTTGGCGATTCCATGAGCCTCGCCGCTAAGTGGGCGCCTTCGATCGGCAAGTCGTTCGACCGGCAGTTCCTTATGACATCCGCCATTGCGCAAGTTCTCTTCCCTTTCAACGGCGCTCCGGATTCTCCGGAGCGGGAGGTGCAGACGCACAAGGCACGCAACATGCTCAGGCGGTTCATCCTTACGCCGCTGCGGAATTTTTTGGCGGTGCCGGAATCGAACATGCATCCGGGCAAGTGGGACAAGATTGCTTATCCGCGAGTGCCGGCCGTGTGCTTCACCACCAACAAATCTCTTTTCTGGCACCACGATGAGCAACGATTCGTGAAGCATCTCGATTCCGTTGGCAAGGGCAAGCGGACGATCAGCGGCTCAGCGTTACTTCCTCATGAGATATTGATCGGAGCGATCGACGCCTCCACGGTCAAGATCGACGGCGATCAGCAGCCTCGGCCCGCCAGAGGCAGAGGTTCCTCCAGGCGCAGAGGCTCTTCCAAGGTCCCGATGTTGCGAAGCCATTACGATCGGGCAATGCGGCGGTCATTGGGCAAGCTGTACACAGGAATCTATGATGCACAGTGGAGCTCAATGCTGGAGCACGTCACATCTCTTGGCAACCTCGACAACTGCATTGCCGTTTGCGACGTTTCGGGATCAATGGGGTCGATCCATCAAGTGAATCAGTACATCAAGGATGGGCAGTACGACAAGGCAGCGCGCGTTTCACCTATATTTCCAGCCATCGCTCTCAGCATCATTGTCGCCCAGATTGCCGCAGCTCCGTTTCACAATCTGTTCATTACGTTCTCTGCTCGCCCGCAACTCATAGAACTACTGGAAAGGAGCTCCGATGGTTCTCCAGCTGGACTGGGAGAAATTGCGAAGGCGATGTCCAACGCTGACTGGGGCCAGAACACCAACTTCACATCCGTGTTCCTTGATCTACTCTTGCCGACTGCGAAGCGACATCAGCTGACCAGAGAACAGATGGTTAAGCGCGTCTTCGTTTTCTCTGATATGCAGTTTGATGCTGCCCAGTCTGGCGGCCCTTGGGGACGGTCCAGAACGTCGGATGAGTGGAAGACGGCACACCAGGTAGTCAAGGCCAAGTTCGAGCAGGCGGGTTACGACATGCCTGAGCTGGTGTACTGGAATCTTGCGGGTGGAAGATACGCGGAAGGAATGGGCCTGACGGCTCCGGTCGAGAAGGACGAAATGGGTGTGACACTTATGAGCGGCTTCTCCGGCAGTATGTTGAAGGCTTTCGTTGGTTTTGGCGATGAGGCAGAAGCAGAGATCGAGAAAGAACAGGAATGGGATGACGCCGATATCAAGCTGGAAGTACCGAAAGAGAATGCTGTAAAGGAGAAGGCCTCTCCGGCGGACAAGATGAAGAAAGTTCTCTCGGCGAAGAGCTACGCTGGTCTGAGAGTTTACGATTGAATAGGGCTGCACAACATCTGTATCATATAGTCAAAGAATCAAACATCACTGCAGCATCCACGAAAGCTAATGTAGCATGAGACGTCTCAACTGCCTTCCGATGCTTCCCGTATGGGGACCCACATGCATCATGTCCGATAGCGGAATTCCATATTCTCCCCATCCGTAAGGTCCAGAAACTCCTGATTCTTCATGTGGACATAATCTGACTTGTCGCGAAGACTGTCACGGCGGCGGTTGTCTCGATGATTCACAAACCAAATGACAAGTAATAACAGCACACAGAGACTCCAGCAGCCGACTATCGTTCCAAGGCCGGGCGTATAGCGCGGGGCATCCTTTGCTTGAAACGCTTGCGGCCCAATCAGGTTGCCCACGGCAAAGGCAACAAGGACAAGAGCCGATACGGTTGTTTCTAAATGGCAAGTGTCAGGCGACGAAACATCATTCTTCCGTTGACCGCGTACTCTTGGTATAGCCCGCGACATTGCTCGCAACCAGACTCAGGATAGTCACGTAGGCTGTTGATGAAGCGTTCGCAAGATAGTAGCCTATGAGGCGACCAACTTTCAAATCAGCCGGCAGGCCATAACAGAGCGCGATGCCAAGAACCGATACTGTCAGAATAACATCAGCTACTGGGTGGACGGAATACGGAATCCAGCTTACTGGCTTCAGATATCGATGCCATGAGCAGCCGACGGTTAAGCTTATCTCCGAGCCATAAGAAACCAACGAGCGTGATAATCTGTACCGCCCCGGCTGGGCAGCCGTACAGAAGGGACTGTTGAGAGGTGAAGCCGAAGGAGGCAATGATGATGGAAAAGAAGCTAACTTGCGTGTCAGATATTGATGAACTCCCGTTAGTACGACTTGCTTTGTAATTCCGCCGTTGCTCACGGCGGCTATAAGCGTCCAAAGGACATACAACCAGGTCTTGGACAGATATTCATCAGCAGGCGAACGGAGGGGCAAATGATTTTGCTGTACCTTTCCGTCCTTGAGAGCTTCCCAGCACTGATACGGCTTGAAATAGCGGTTGCCGACACCCTGGTTATTGCCACGGATTCGCTCGATCGCAAGCTCCTTCTCCTGCGGGGTGAGAAAACGAGCCGTGACTGGAGAATCGGGGAGAAAAAAGAAGAGAAGGAAACCGAAGACAGCAGTCAACAGTCCGCAAAGGAGGAAGACGACCTTATATCCGTGTATGGAGAATTCTCCCGCCGCGTCGCCCTTGGCCAGGCCGTATGCGATTAGTCCACCGACGATCTGGGCGACACCGATAAAGGAGAACCAGATGCCTATCCGGGACCCTTGCTCGTTCACTTTGTACTATAACCGCATTTCGCATCAACCTAGTATAACGTTATTGATAATGGCGTACCCATTGGGAAGTCACCAAGACGAAACCGGGAGTGACCGACTAGCTTGACAATCAGAGTCGATCATGATATCGATGCGGCCTACTCACTGCCTCGAACATACCCAGTAGGAATCTCACCGCCGCCAGACTCGAAAAGTCGGTCGCTGCAGCCATGCAAGCCAAGACCGCGCCCCATAGCAACGTGTTCACTGCCGTGAACTTGGCGAGTGGGAGGCGCTGCATCATGAGATTGGCGGGGTATTCGAACGCCAGGTAGCCTTTCGGTTGTAAATGTCATTTGTGTGGTTATGAGCGAAGGGGATTGGGGATTGGGCTGACCGAAGTAGAATATGGTGCCCAGCCAACTATAGTCTTGTCCCACCAGGTGGGTCTGCGCCTGAAGACCCATGATCGAGGCATACCTGTATAAGAAATGAGCGACTCAAGGTCCGAACGCCCCTGATGAAGCCGAGGACTGACGACAACGTGGTCTTGTCCCAGAATTGCTATTCAACCCGTCAGATTCGTGCCCAGAAAGCAAATACAACACATGAAGCGAACCAGAGCATAGACGATGCACATGAGCGGCATAATGTGCCAGTCGATCTTGCGCAGCAGCCGGCGTTCTTGCTCCGGCGTGAAGGAGACAGCCGAGCTTTCGTTGTTCACGATCTCCATCGCCTCGTCGGCTTGCTTCGAATCGACACAGCCAGTTTGGGCGTGAGCATCGGGAAGTGAGCGCACTTTTGCATTTGCGTCCAACTTCTCGATATCGGCCATGTTTGGTGGTAGGTACCTTGAGGAAGGCCGCCGTAGAAGAGATCACGCCGAGCATCCTGGCCTTTGCAGAAGAACGTTTTGTACCACCCATGGAGGCTCCCTCTCCCGATACCAAAAACTGTATGACATCGTGCGCGCGATTAACTGGAGATGAAAGAAGGCTACAGCGACAATTCAAAATGGCCAGGAAGGTCAAGAAGTCCAGCTCGTCAATTCAGATAGCCACGCTCGCCAGAATCCGCGGCCAACATCATGCGTTGTTCCTGGTAGGAGAAATCAGTTTTGATGCGCTCCGGAGCACGTACTGTATAGTTTCTCACTGGTTCTGACCCTTAGCCAGGCCATGGGCCGTGGGCGCTAAGGGAGATGAATTGTCTCGGGGTCGCGTGGTGTAGGGATTTGATAGCAGACCGAGCCAAGCAGCATCGCCTTGTCCAGGAGGGGTGGCTCACTCCAAAATTGGGACAATGGAAGCCGGCCTTGGAGAAGACCGTCTCCGCAATGACCGCAGCCCGTTGGTCATCCAAAGTGTCATCACCGGTCTCGATGCTTCTTCATACATATCCGCCCGATAACGAATCGGTCGACTCGGCGTATCCGCAGCTCACCAAGTTAGACCAAGCTCAGGGGTCAGTATAAGGACCAGACAGATCTACAATGATCAGCGCTTGGTTGCAAAGTTGAAAATGTCGCTGCGTTTATGAGGAGGCAAGAACGTAAGAGTAGGGCGTGCGATTTGCGCGTCGCGCACTATGACGTCGATCCTCGCAGCGCGTCGACGCAGGGTTCAGCTCCTCCGTCTTGGCAGCCCCCCGAGGGGGCGCCCGCCTGTCCTACTGGGTCATTAACTCCCACCATCCTTGCCGACAGCTGCCATCTTGGCCTCATCTATCAACATATTCAGGATGGACAGCGATAACTGGGATGAGGCGCGCGATCAGCTTCTGGAGGGACAGCAGAAGATCATCACTCGCGTCCGGACGGCCTGGCAAGGCTTCATCGGTACGCGGCATCATGCTCGACATGCGAGTATACGGGGCTGACACCATTGTAGACTTTGCAGCTAGAGACAATGTGCTCGAAGTTGCCGTTGGTTTGATGTGCGTTTTGCCAGCGATTTCGTGCTACCCTCTGACTAACCGTCGTCCAGGCTTGGGGCGGCCTTCACACTTGTTGTGACCTCCCTCATCTCCGACGTCATCCTTCCGCCTCTGTCGCTTCTCCCGTTTATGGGAAAGAACCTGGAGGAGAAATTCCTTGTGCTGAAGCATGGTATGTGCATAATCAGTGTAGTTGGATTCCAGCTAAGGTCGCTTAGGTGCCCACAGCTCACACTACGAAACGCTCAAGCAGGCCGCTGACGATGGTGCGTCCATTTCGCTCCTTCAGTCGGGCGAGACCTGACAATGACGTTCTAGGCGCTGTGACCATGGCCTGGGGGTGCGCCCTTCCTTCTGCTCCGCAAACGCCTTATTGACCGCTCGGCAGCTTGTTCCTCAACAACCTCTTCCATTTCTTCGGGCTGGGCCTCGCACTCTACCTGCTAGCCCAGCTATACGGCATGGTGTCCAAGGGCTCGATCATCAAGCACACCGTGCGCTGCGCGTACTGTCGGAAGGAGATATCCGTGAAGGCGAAGCGGTGCTATTTGTGCACGAGCTGGCTCGACGGGAGAGAGGATTATCCGAGGACCGCTCTCGGTACGTGAGTGGACTCGGTGCGAAGGGCACAGGAACGGGTTGACGAGGACATTGGCATTGGCATTAAGTATGCTAGCAGAGGATATTGTGCGTAGGAGGTATCGAATGAGCAGAGCAGTGCGCGTATCTAGAACGTCTGGGAGAGCGTACTGTTGTCGGCGTATGAGCAGCTGGGAATATGCACCTGATGGTAGTACGGCAGATCGCAGAACATCTCCACGTCCCGCTCGACATCGAAGAACATATGCACTGCCGCGTATCTCAAAGGCGCATCCCCTGCCGGATGTCAGCAACGATATGCGTGTAGATAGGCAGAAAGGCGCACCCCAGCGGTACTTGTATATGCGCAGCGGGTTCGCGTTCACCGCGTTGGCCCAGCTCCGCATCTCGGGCGTCTGGAAGCTCGGGATGTGCACGACCTCGAAATTGTTCATGTACGTGAAAGGACGCTCGTTCTCCGGGTAGGACCAGCCGTTTTGTTCCAACTGCGCTTGCACGGCTGGGCGGCGCGACGTGAACGCGCGTACGAAAGGGAAGAACCCCTCCGACACCAACGGCGGATCGGTCCCAACCGCGAGGAAACCGTACTTTTTGGAGTCTTGGTGCAGCAGCGCGATCGGGTCATACGGCATCTCGTCGACAATAAAGGAGTCGGTGTCAAGCCGGAGGTAATAGTCGAGGCCACGTATCCGGGGATGGTCGAATATCCCGGAGAAGAAGAATTGGCACATGTGGTGATACCCTGTGACAAGTCAATATATGCCAGAGAGGTTTGATCAGACTGCTTACCAGGCCACACCTCTGGGAACACCGGATCAACAACCTCGACATCGCTGCTGATACCTTTCGGCAGTGTCGGGTTGAGTTCGACAAATTCGATGCCGTTGATCGCCTCGAGCGCTCGCAACACCGCGGCATGACCGTCCTTCTCCATCCGGCCCATCAACAGCAACAGAAGTTTGTCCCGGAACGCGCGTCGAACATACGGTTGGCGGAAATACCCATCATGGAACAACACGATAGGATACGAGCATTGCAATGGCACGTTGTGCCATAACAGGGAAAGCGAAAGGAGGAGGTTACTGACTTGAGACTCCTTCACGAGGTAGACGATCGCGGCGGTGTATGGGCATTGCATAACCGTTTGTACGATGTCGGACTCTAACCGTCGTTCTGGAGTTGGGTGAGTGGTTGGGCATTAAACGTCGGTGAATATGCGCACCATACAGAACGGCCTGGTCACGTAGCCGGTCAATGTCGTCCCTTGCACGCTCTAATGCCAATCCTCCTAAGAGCGGAAAGCTCTCCTCAGGAGGCGTTGCCACTTCTACATCTCCCAATCCAAATGCCTCATCCTCACCACTCACAGCAGGATTGTACACCTGCGTAAATGACTGATAGATCTCCAGTACGGGCTGGCACTCGTCAGTGAGGGTAATGTCGTTCCGTTGGTTGAGGAAGGCGTATTGGGTGTAGCCGGACACCAGCAATACTACAAGGATGCAGAGGCCATAGCGCGCCAGAGAGGATATCGCAGATGTTGCCGCTGCTGGTTGGGCGTCGTGCCAGGCCATCGTTTCGAGCTTCGGTGATCGCAATGGTACCGGCGTTGCAAGAGACCACAACGAGCGCGTTCCTCCTCGACGAAGGAGTACAGGATGATCTTGTTTACATCCTACCAACCCGGTATGCAATGTAGGCTCCCAGCATTCCCAGTGACACCGTCCTCTAGCCGTTGATGAGATATCGTATTGAGCGTGTCGTCGGTCCAATGGACGGTACATGCAGGCATCGTCGGCGCGTCGCAGGCAAACGCGTTCGATCGCACTCGATCACGTCTCATCACGTGCTCGGCACCTCCGGCCAAGGTAAATAAAAGCTTGCCGAATCCATTAACCTTGTGCGTAAATGAAACTTGGTACCGTTGGTCACACGACTGGCATGATACCGCTCAACGATGACGCAATGGATACTTAAGGTGCCAACATTCTCTATCGTATTTGCAAACCCGTTCTAACTACAGCCAGCCTCCACCACAATGACTCTGTGGCATTCGGCACGCACTACGGCAATCTCCACAGGATTTTCATCCGCTCACACATAGCATCGTTTCCAAAGAAGGCCGATGGAGATTTGAAGGCTGCTTTTGTCGTTACTCAGCTGACAGGAACAAGAAAAGGCCCGGGCGCGATATGCCAAAGATGGCATCGCCGGTGGGTTTCCGATGTCCGAACACCGCGTGATGCGGTGTGCAGATTGCGGGGATGACCCTGACTCCCTTTCACCGAACTGCAAAGTGTGAATGGCTCCATTTCACATTGATGATCTACAGCTACGTGTGAATTTGTGTGATACGTGGGTTCGGGTCCGGACTATGCTCCCACGACGATGCCCCGCGTGCTCTCTAGGAACGATAACGGAAATCCATGTTCTCTCCGTCCGTCAAGTCCAGGAACTCCTGGTTCTTCATATGCACGTACTCGGGGCTGTCGCGGAAGGCATCGCGTCGGCGATTCTCCCGGACATTCACCCACCAGATGACAAGGAGCAGGATAATACAGATGATCCAGCACACCTAGGCACCGATGATTAGACGCGAGCGGAGACGGGTTCTCGACTATACATACTACAATGGTGATGAGGGCTGGCGTGTACCTCGGAGCATCCTTTGCTTGGAAAACTTGCGGGCCTATCACATAGATCAGAACTGGAACATGATACGCACTTAGTAACCCACCGATTAAATTTCCTACACAATACGCAATCAAATACAGAGCCGAAACGGTCGTCTTCTTTGTGTATCCAGCAACATTGCTGGAGACGAGGCTGAGGAGTACAACGAAACCGGTAGCGGAAGCTTGCGTAAAGTAATAACCGATCAATCGTCCAACCTTCAGCTCATCAGGCAGGGCGTAGACCAATAGGATGCCCAGCAACGAGACTGTCATCCAGGTCAGACGCAACCTCGGGTCTCCTCGAAAGGTACCTACTTGCTTCGCTGCAAGCTCCGAAGAAGAGACGCATGTTGAACTTGTCGCCGAGCCAGAGGAATCCAATCAGCGTGACGACCTCGATGGCGCCGCCCGGCGCGCCGTAAAGAAGTGACTGAAGAGATGTGTACCCAAACGATTCGATCAAAATCGAAAAGTAGCTGAATGGATGTCAGGCCCCAGCGTTTACCAGCACACTTCATCTTACTTGCTGATTCCTCCGCTGAGAGAAAGTCAGAGTGTATTGTCTAGCAAGCATAAAAAGCTTACTTAGGAATGTCTGCGATCAAGGAGTATGCGACAAACAGCCAAGTCTTAGGGACGAATAAGCTGTTTGGCCCCGGAAACGAGTTGGAGTACCGACCTTAGGGTCGGACAAGGCTTCTTTGACCTAGTTGATGTCAATTTCAGCGGTTCGCCCTTGAGCACCATACACACCTGATACCATTTGAAATGCTTGTTGCCCACACCTTGGTTATTCTTGCGGATCCGCTGAATTGCCATGGCTCGCTCCCGAGGAGTAAGGAAGTAGGCTGTGAGCGGAGAGTCCGGCATGAAAAACCAGCATACTATGCCCATGCCTTGCATTTAGGTCAGTGGCCTGGTCTCCGGTTTTCAAATAGTTACTCACTGAAGGTCATTAATCCGGTCAGCACGAAAATCACTTTCCATCCTTCGAGGCGTAGTTGTCCCGCAGCGTCAGCCTTGCCAATTCCGTCTGTCCAGTTCTTCAGGATACAGCGTTCGAAAGCTCAGCGTAGACCCACATGCAACCAGGCCTGCATACAGGCTGGGTGTTAGTGTCTCACAACCGTACAAGTACACGACAAACCGCCAAAGATCTGGGCAAACCCATTGAAGGAGAACCAGATGCCGGTCCGACCACCCTGCTCGCTAACTTTGTACTAAAAACAGAGTCGTATGAGCACCCGAATGCACGGTATCGGTCATATCCATACCCATTGGGAGGTAAACAGAGCAAATCCAGGAGACTATACTTAATCGTTCGTAAACAATTTCCTTGTAAATGTCAGTACGTACGACGGACTGTATGGACGAGTTAGCAACGGTATCTGCACAAGGAGAGGAGCCTTAGCTAACGGCCTCGAAAACACCAAGAAAGAATCGGACCACCGCAAGCCCAGCGAAGTCTTTCGTCGCCGCCATCAGGGCAAGTATCCCGCCCCAAACCCTGCGCACATGGTGTAAGTGTTTAGTGCGCACTGTCCGAGTTGCGCGCACATGACTGAAAACGCATATCAATATAAGACAGTATTCGCTTCTGAACAGGACTTCTCACTATTGAAAGCCGTATACTTTGCTAATGGGAGCCTTTGCAACAGCCTATTTGTCGGATACTCCCATACCTACGCCACTAACGTTAACATTCAGTACGCACACGTCGAAATGCGCACATACCAGATAGCCGAAGTAGAAGATGGAGCCAAGCCAGCTGTAGTCCTGACCCACGAGGTGGTTCTGTGTTTGGATCCCCATGATAGACGAGTAGCTCAATGTGGTCTTGTCCAGGTATTGCTACAGTGCCGGTCACAATGACAGTTAGGTCCGGATCACGCTTCACAGCGAGGCAGAGAGTTCCTCACAAGACCATAGACCACACTTGGAAGAGTTTAGCAATCGTACAGGCCCCCAACATAGCGCACGCACCAAAGAAGAGGAAGGATGTGCCAGTCGATCTTCCGAACGAGCGACGCCTCTTCCTCGGGCGTTATCTCGGTCAACTCCGCAGCAAGCTTGAGAGCCTCATCGGCATCCTCAGTGTTCATGTGGGCTCTAGCATGTTCATATTGCTCAGCCAGCCTATGGTCCACAAAGCCGACTCTAGTCGTCTTCTCAAGGTCCTTCTTCTCGTTCATGGTGTCAGCCATGGTCGTTCAGGTCGAGCGTATCGAGCTCAGCATTGGCACAGTCCGCTGGCTGCCAAAGCCAGGCACCATAGCTCCACCTCTGCGAGGCTTCTCGAAGCATGCAGTGACTCTTATCGACTCCAAGGATTGATTTGAGCTGGCAGAAGCGTTGGACTCTTCTTGGAGCATCCGCAGAGCCTTTGCTATAGAGAACGCATGGTCGTCATTATTGTCACCGATAAGGGTCCGCTGCGGGTCAATTGCGTAGGAGCGGGTATTTGATAACGCGCTTCCCGCGATTTCCTATGTGGTCTCTGCTTCCGTCCATCTGCTTGCTTTCGAGCGCCAACGAGTCGCCGGCACTACTGCAGAGGAGAGAATCGCGCCGCGTAGTCGCAAGTTTCTCTCGTATATGCCGTACCTGGAGACTCCTACATAGCGCCGATTCCGCAAAGGCCGACGTTGACAACGCCGAGTCCTTTCAGGATGGCACCATCGTCGCTAGAGAACATAGCATCCGAAATATTCAACGGTGGTGTCAATCTAGCCCAGGCTAAATCGGAACGCCTGTCTCCGATCCGTGGAAAGACGGAGGGAGAAGGCATGTTGCGGAAAGAGAGTTTGTCGGCCACCGCGGGTCCGGATGCTCCACCGTGCCGAGCCCTGCCCAGTGCGAACACTCGACACTCTGCTCACAGAACATGTCATTCCAGTGTGAGCACGACGACTCCTGTCTGCTGGTTGAGACCAAGCTAGACCAAAAGAGGCTTGCATTTGGTTGTGCCCGGCCCGGGGGCTCGGAAGCAAGCGGTAGTGGAATAACCCCTTAGTTGGAGCAAACTGAAGCCTGCGTGAGCTTCCGCCCTGACTGGTTCCTCACGATCGTGACCAGCTTGATTGAGAAACTATATGGCGAGTGGGAGTTGGAGCTTGATTCATACTCGAGTTTTGATCCGGACCGCCTGATGGGATCTAGGGTCGCAAGGTCTCATCAGGGCAGTTGCCATGTTGACTCTGGGAATTGGTCTTGCGACGTGTTCCTTTTGGATCAGTTTCAACGATCGACGATCTGGACCTCGACTAGGTTGACCTCTGACAATTTAGCGTTTCTCCAACGAGTTCTTCCGAAGTCCACCGATCCTAGAGTTGCGCCAGCGGTGTTGGCATTCCGTTCAAGTTTTAGTGAGTGATTTGCGCTGACAGAGTCGGTTAGGGAGTCCATAACCGATTCGGAATTGCCGTTGCAGTGGCTTTGCCGTATCTTCTGAAAGTCGGTCCAGTCATTGGCTTTGATCCTGCCAATGAGAATTCCACACCTGACTTAACGATCTTCAGTCTATGAAGAGCATGTCGTGGGTTACGCCAAGAGCACGTATTTACTGCATCTGCCAGGTAGGACCCTCTGGCGGTGGCCATTCAGGGAAGCCCATGTTCACGCTCGTCGTTGTTGCCTTACAGTCGTGAACTTGATTGCGCCACAAGCACTCTTCAGACAGCGGCTGCTCCGAGGCTCACTGCGCGCCTTGGTAGCTTATACTCCGTGTCATCTGGTGTGTGAGCCATTGAGAGAATGTCCGTCGGCGAGCGACAGGCATGTGATTTCCGCATTTCCGTCTATTACGCCGACCCCTCCCGCGCCCGCGCTTCTCTCCACTATGTCACGCTGACGGTTGTTTCTGCACCGCACGAGTTCCCGTGCCGTCTCTCCCGTCGGCGCTCAGCTCGGCAGCCTAGTGGTGCTCGGCCGCAGCCGCGTTCTTGGCGAGGTACGGGTTCTTGGGCGAGTTCTTGTATTCCGGAGCTGGGCAAGTCGTCAGCGTCTGATACACGACCTGCTGCCCCTGCCTGCTCCGCTCCGCTCCTGGCAGACCGTTGCACTTCGCGCAGATCACAGTCTACGAGCAAGCGTGCAGCGGCGGCGGCGGCGGCGGCGGCGGGAGGACAGCAGGGAGGAACAGTAAAGACGTACACTCCAGCGCCGACGCCTGGATCTTCGAGAAGATGTACCACGTGCACCCGCCGGCGACGACGAACGGCCAATAGTGGCCCATCTGTTCAGTTCCGCACCACCCCGGCGACGGACGGTCAGCTCTCCGTTCCTCTCCTTCTTTTGACAGAAAGGACGCACGGGCACGGGCCATTGACGGAAGCCGAGGAAACGCATGCCTGGGATTGTTGATACGGGCGGGGCGGTGGGCGGTGGGCGGCGGGCGGTGAGCTCGACGGCGGTGGATGGGCAGCGTGCAGCGAGAAAGGACGCTGAGGAGCAAGGCAGGAGGAGGTCGGATGCTTCCGGGTGCTCCGTCACTGCCACCGAGCACTGCCACCGACTCGGAGTTGCGGAACCGAGCAGCAGGGGCCCCCCCGGCTCCAGAGCCGGAGCCGGGAAACCTTCGGCGGGCTTTGGCTGCCGGAAGACGGCTGCGGACGGATGGTGACGGCATCGTGCGATGAAGTGGCTGAAGAGAGGCGCGTACTGTACGTCTACGAGCGTGCCCTGGAAGCTTGCGAGACAGCGGTGAGACGCCGACGGCACGGCAGCGCTATCATCTCATGCCATGCCATGCCATGCCATGCCATCATCGAATGGGGGGTGTACGGCATGGAATGCTGGTGGTGTGGACTGGGCTGGGAGGTCACGCAACGGGGAGGAGTATGGTATGTATGAGACTACCACTCTACAGCACGCCATGCAATTGCTACGTACTATACATACAGCCCTGCCCTCCCCCGTGGCTACAGCCAGGCGGAGAGCAATCATCGGCGCAGCACCGGGCTTGCTGCGCGCGCGGACACGCTCGCCCCGGCCGACCCGGCAGGAATAGCCTTCCCGAAGTGTCTCTGGCCCGGGGCTTGGCGCGCCACGGACCACGGACACGGACCACCGACGCAGCGACCAGCGACGCAGCGGAACGTCCTGCCCTGCTCGTGTCAGAGGGCGTTAGACTTGAGGTGTGCGATGAGACAGGACGGGTCGGGAAGCTTAATGCTCGGCCAGGTCGCGGCAAGGCTCGGTTGGGACTCGGGCTGGGAAATTGCGAGAGGGCAGACGGTGGACGGTGGACGGTGGACGGTGGACGGTGGACGGTGGACGGCCATGCCGGTTCGGAATCGGGCGGACGGAGGAACGAGCGACGGGCGGAGGCAGGACGCTAGGATAGGCAGGGGGGATGAACTCTTCCCCGGCCAGTAGGAGACCGGCCGTGCCGCCCCGGGCGAGCTTGGCGCGCTGGGCGTTCCGGCCTGGCCTGGGGGGTGCGACTAGCTTTCGCCTTCGCCTTCGCTGTCGGTAATTGGCTGCTGGAGCAAGCGGACTGACAGCGGCTACGGCTACGGTACTAGTACATATATAGGGGGCGGGCGGGGTACACACGCGCCAAGGAGGGCGACGCCCCGGCCCAGTAGGCGTTGTGCGGTGGAGCGTGAGCTTGTGCCCTGTCTGGCCCTGGGGCAGCGCCCTGAGACTCCCCCCCTTCCATCCCACCCCCATCCATCCTTTTGCTGTCTTTCATCGCCGTGCCGTGCCTTTGCTGCGCCTCGCTTTAGTTGGGGAGATGGACGCCCTGGCTGGGAGGGGAATGGGGGGACTATCATGATTGCTTATTGCGGGTTGCTGATCGCAGTAGGACGGAGTCGGGTCGTTGCTGCTAGGGGGGATCGGGGTCGACCCCACTGACCCAGATGAGTGTGAAGCCCATTTCCCACCGATCGCTCAGACCACGATCGAGGATGGACAATTGACGGTGACGGTGACGGTGACGTTATCAGAGAACGAACCAGGGGCCGGCATCCATCCCTCCGTCCGTCCGTCCGTCCTCCTAACCTAACCTATCCGTCCCGTCCTGTCCTGCCGACCGCCGGGTCGGGTCGCTATGTACAGTATGTAGACTACGCGAGATGAGGGCGAGACATGCGGCTGTCTTTCTTTCTCCCTTTTGCCTTTTGGTTAGACGCGGGAGGGCCGGGGGGTGCGCTCGGTGGTATATCGTACCGTGCAGCGTTGTACTTGTGCCGTTGTACTTGTGCCGGTGGGATATGCGGGTGCGGCGCGCGGAGGGCTGGGTGTGGGTGTGTGAGCGGGGGCGAAGAGGCCCAGTATGTATGTAGGGTAGGGGGGGGGGAGGGGACGATCGGCTTCCGGCGTCACGCGGGTTGGTCGGGGGTCGGGGGTGTGAAGGATGTCAGATTAATATGGCTGGGCATGGCTAGGTGGTGATGGATGGATTGGGCGGGGGAGCGTGGCCGCCAGCGTGCGTGTGTGGGTTGCATCCGACACGGTTCTGATCCCCTCCCGTACTCCCGAGCCGTCGTTCGGTCGGTGGGTGTGGGAAGAGGACAGAGGGTGTGGGCGAGTTCAAAATGAGACTACCCCCATCAGGCGGCCCCCGTCGGTCACCCACGCACTCCCTCCCTCCCTCATTCCCCTCCCATCACCACCCTCCCTATATAGCCCCATCCAGCGCCCATCCCCCGCCAACCCCCGTGGCTCCCCTCGCAGCATGTCCCGCCCGTCCCCGTCGCCGTACCCGACGCACACCACCCCGCCCACGCCGCCCCCGCCGCGGTCGCCGTCGCCGTCGTCCTCCTCGCCGCTCATCTCCCTCACCTACCCACAGGACCCCCTCCCGCCCCCGCTCTCCTCCCACCCCCTCGCCTCCTTCCCCTCCCCGGCAGCCCTCACAGACCTCCTCACAGCCTACCTCACCTCCCTCCACCCCTCAAAGCGCGCAAAGGCCCTCCTCTCACGCTCGTTCCTCGCCCTCATACACGCCATCCTCGCAAGCCCACAGAGCACCAGCATATCAGACGCACAGACACGCTTCTGGGCCAGGCGCCAGTTCGCCCTCCTCCCCGGACCAGCAGGCGACCTCAGGGTATGCCACCACGCCAGCGCTCTCCCCCTCGCACCCGCAGAGCACATATGGCGCATCGTCACAGAGGCACACGCCCGCGTCGGCCACGTCGGCAGGGACCGCACCGTCCGCGAGGTCCAGAAGGACTGGGCCGGCGTCCCGAAGGAGGTCGTCGGCCGCTACGTCAAGGCATGCCCGGGCTGCAGGGGCGTCAGGAAGGTCGGCGGCGTACGCGGCTCCGCAGAGAGGCGCACCCGCGAGCTCGCCAGGGACGACGAGGAGGACGAGCTCGAGGACGACGACCCTTCCGCCATGCACATCGACCCGCCCCTCTCTGCTCAGAGCTACTCCCCCACCTCGGGCAGGGACAAGCCGTACGCCGCCTACGCCCAGCACCCGCAGCCCTACCCCTACCCACAGCCCTACCCGCCGCACCACCACCACCACCAACAACAACAGTTCCACCCGCAACCGCAACCGCAACCGCAACCGCTCCTCTCCTACCCACCATCAGCAGCACACCTCCACCCATTCTCCCCAGCCCAACAACAGCTCCCCCTCCCCCTCCCACTCACGCTCGGCAAGTCCTCCCCAGCCGGCACCGGCGCAGGGGCGGGCACGGACGGCAGCCCGAGGAGCAGCGCAGGCAGCGTCGTTTCCCGCTCTGCAGGAGGAGGAGGAGGAGGAGGGGCGAGCGGGAACGGGAACTCCCCCCTGGACATACTGGCCGCTGTCGCTAGTGGCAGCCCGACACAGCCGGAGCCGTCCGCCTCGACGGCGAGCGGGGCGGGGACGACACCCGGCCAACAACTGGTGGCGCTGCAACAAGTGCACCAGGGGACGGGGCAACAACTGCCGCAACAACTGCCGTCACAACAACAAGCACAGCAAGTACAACAAGTACAACAAGTCGAGCCCGCACCAGCGCCACCAGCGCTCACATCCCCGCCCCTCTCCGCACCCCCCAAGCCGCCCACACTCCCGTTCACAACCTCCCTCGCCGGCTCGCTCGCAGCCTCAGCATCCGCATCCTCCCCCGACCAGGCCTTTCGCTACGGTGTGAACGGGCCCGGCGGGCCCGGAATGAGCCCGACCATGGGCTTCTCCGCTTCCATGGGCCCCAGGGCCATGTCCATGTCCATGTCCATGTCACGCAGTACCTTTCCCCGCCCCTCCCTAGCGGTTTCCACCGCCCCGGCGCCGGCGCCGCCAGCGCTGCGCCTCCCGCACTTCTTCGAGCTGCTCGCCTCCTCCTCCTCGCGCACCCCGGACGACCCGCCCCCGCCACTCCGCTCCCCGCCCTACGGGCGCACGATTCTCCCCTCGCTCCCCTCGCTCAACCTCCCGCACGGGCCGGCCCCCTCGGCGCACAAGCGGCCGGCGGCGGAGGGCTCGGGCAGGGTCGGCCTGCCCAGGCATCTGAGGAGGAAGGAGGACGAGCTCGAGCGCAAGGGCAGGGAGAGGCGGGAGGGCGACTGGCGCACCCGCGAGCGGGAGAGGGAACGTGCCGCTGCTGCTGCTGGGGCGGCGCAGGACCGCGACCGCGACCTGGCCGGCGGGACGGGCAAGGGCAAGGCCCGCGCGGGCGAAGACTCGGACCAAGGCCTGGACATGGACGTGGACGTGGACGTGGACGTCGAGTTGGAGTTGCAGCTGGACGAAGAACGCGCGAGCGGGAGGGTCGGCGTGCTCCTCCCCATCGGCCTCCCTTCGCCCAGTAGCAGGGGCAGGCCCGCACCGGGGCCGGGCGAGCAAGGCTGGCACTCGAGCAACCCGCTCTTGCCCAGGAACACTTGGGAGGCGCTGGGGCCTGAGTGACCTGGCTCGCCTTGTGCGGCTACGATTACGGCCGCAACTGCGACTCACTACGACTCCGGCTACGGCTATGGCTTGGCTTGGCTATGGCTAGGACCGGGGACGGAGCACCACGCGACGCGCTTTCTCTTTTCCTCCTGATTATCATCCCCGCCGATACAGGTGTTTGTGTCGATGGGTGTTTTTCTAAAAACCGTGCTGTCCTTGTACTCTCACTGGTTGTACACGTATACTGGAGGATGAATGGAACACACGGACACGGACGGACGGCCGTGCCGCACGTTAGCGTTAGCGTTATACCCGATCGATTGCCTGGCGCGGCTGTAACACGCTGGGAAAATAGCAGCGCGGAAGCGACCGAGAGACTTCAATCCACCTCCGTCGTCTGCCGCACCGTCACCGACCGGCGAGCCTACTGTATCGGCTTTGTCAGATCGGTGCAACCTTTGTCAGGACCGGCCGAGGACGGGAGACGGTGCACCAGCTGCGTCAGCCCGAAAGAAGTTTGGCGCCCGCACGCGCAGGGCAGTCCGGACCCCAATGCATGCACCGACTGCTTCGGATGTGCACCCGATTCATACGGCGCAGACAGGAGGGGAAGCGATGCATGGAGGCGCGCAGAGTGCACCATCGTGCATCATTATTGTCCAGGCCCTTGGCGATTGTATGGCATTGTATGGCATTGTATTGTATTGTGTTGCCCCCAAATCGAGCTTAGGGCCTCGCAACGTCAGCGGCGGGTTGATGCCGCCGGCCCGCAGGGTTGCGCGGTCCGAACTCAAACAGGGCGGCTCAGGGCCCGGACGGCCCCCGCACGCCCTACCGAAGCGTACGAGCCTAAAGAGGCCAAGGGTTGACAGGCCCCGCCATACAGTCGCGCTGTCAGACCTGTCACATCTCTAACGGGACGGGCGCAGAGAAGCAGCGCCGGGAATCCTCCGAGATGAGCGCGATCGGCACACCCATGAGTTCAGTTCTTCTCACGCTTCCCGAGCAACAACCGCCTTCATTTATACATAGAGGACGGCCGACAGGAGCCTAATTTGTGCCTTCTGTGACACATCCGCTGGTTACGGTGACAGTTTGCTGCATTCAAAAGGCTTGGTACAGCGGACATGACGGAAGCGAAGAAGGGGCTGGAGCCGAAATGTTAAGCACTGCATTACGCGAATTGAATGGCATATTGAAGAACAGACTGATGACGAACGAAATGAAACCGTGCATCTTCAAGGGCCAATTCAGTTGCTGCTACTCGTATTGTTATGCCCCAAAACGATGATCCGTTTCCGGCGCGACCACGTGCAACTCGCAACCCGGTGGAGGTGTCCGCGTGGTCCTCCCTTCCCTTTTTCTGCTTTTCCGTTTGACCTGCCAAGGTGGGCCCTCACCGTGGTGGAGGTTGTCCGCTGTCTGACTCCCGTGGCAACCTCTCAGAAACAGGACCACTGCTTGGCAATGTGAAACCTGTTTCGTGCGACACCGGGGCTGCTTTGGGGCTAGCGCAATCACCGTTACCATGAATGGTTCCGGAAGACAGCACGGATCCACCCCACTATTGTGGATATGCGTTACCACCCTTGGCCGAACTTTCAGCACACCTCGCTGATGCCATATGGAACTGTTGTGATGTGGAGCTGGTCGCCTGACGATTGCAGCCGAACGAGGGTTAGAGGGTCCCCCAAGAATCACATTCGACTGGAAACGAAGATTCCTGAAGCTGCGAGCAGTGCTACATTATGATCCACCAAGCACCACCCCTGACGAGGTTCCGTTATTCGCTCCAGCCGTATGGTGCAAAGCAGCTGAAACAGCTGCATACGTATTGGTGGGACGCAGGTGAAGAGGTCGCTCAGCTGAAGGCAACTCGAAATATGACCATCTTGGTGAGGAGAACATTGCCGATACGCAGAGGGTACCCCTTCTTCCCATGTTCTGGGCAGTTGACCCAACCGTTTGGCCTTCCCAGGCAGTCGTTTGCTTGTCGACGTCGGATCCCCTCAAATCCCGGCCCGTGCTTTGGTCAAAGACATATGTGCACCGCCGATGGTCGCTTCTCGACCGTGCTGTGCCTTGTGTCGCTCTTCCGATCCTTCGCAACTTGTGAGCGTGCCCCTGCTCCCCGTCCACATAGGTTGCTTGGAATGCGCTTGTACATTACCACTCAATGAGATAACATCGCTCTCCAGGCATACCCAGAGATGAGACGATTTTCTCAGGCACAACTCTGGGAGGAACTCAGATTCCGTTGATTACGGCGTACCTTCCTTTCTGACTGACACCCTTTCGGCCCGGTTCGGTTTTGTGCGTGTTTGGCACTCCACCATTTGCGAACATTCTCAGCTGGTAGTGAAGCGTATCAAGTACTGCAATGCCGGCTCAATCAAAAGCACTTACCAGGTTGCTTCCAATGCGGCTATACTCAACAAACCCGGTAACAATATGAATCATTACGAATCGTTTTGCATGTTAACCGTTATCAAAACTATTATCAACAACGTGATTGACACTATCAGTTCAACTGACAGTAAGACCAGCATCAACACCGCTCTCGAAGCCGTTCTGTTACAACCGCCATTTAGCCTGTTATCAAGGTCGATCTCATAGCCGTCACCAGTGCCGCCATCCAAGCCGCTAATGACTTCAACTGTGATTAAATCCGTTACAGCCCTGGATCTTGAAGGCACGGCGGTTCGGGGTGCAAATAAGGTCAGTGCAGCACATTGCTTGTACGTAGCCCGAGGACTTCTTCCTGCTATCTGGACAGGCGCTGTCAAGGCACGCAGCAATGATAGACCCGAACTAATTTTGGACAAACGCCGCGTGTGTTCATCAAGCCTATCATTGTTGACCATGCTGAGACCCCCATTCCGTGGACGTACTTTGTTCCTATCTTCTTTTGGACGTGTGCTTGCCATCCAAATTTAGTATACGCGTTTTCGTCTTCGCGAAGTACGGCGAATAGGAGGTGGCCCTCAAAGCGCTTTCGAAAGCAACAGGCAATCACGAAAACTCTCATAGCATGCGAGGCCCGTATGTCAGACCGTAGCCAGTCTTGCATCATTGGATATCGTTGCATTTCTCCCAGAGTGGTATACTACATGTTTTTGGATATTCCATAAAGACCGTGATTAAGCAAGAAAACACATGGATGGCCCTGTATGTGAAGGAGTGACAATAATGTTATGCTCCAAGGTGACCGTCTAGAAGACGTCAGGGTGAAGCTGTCTATGAGGTTTGGAGTCAAGCGTTGTATTTGAGTGAAGGCTATGTCTCCAATTATGAGCTATGGAGTTCACACATGTCAGGACATCAACTTACAGCTCATTTAGAAGTCCCAAAGAGTACCATAGCACGGCATACCCAGCCGCTTGCATCCCTCCATCATTTCCATGTTGCCCTGGTAGTTGGACGTAATGAAGACGACTTCCGCGCCCCACGAATCATAAGCCTCCTTGATGAGTTGAACGACATTTGGTCGGGCCTTGCGCTGCTTCGAATCCCAAATGATCCTGCGCTCTTCACCGACATTTTGCTCCATGAGGTCGACGATGGTATCGCCAAAAGTGTTGCGGAAGTCGGACCCGATCCAGATAAGGAACCAGTTGGGGCTCTGCATGCATGTCGAGAGGCCAGAACCAATGCCGGTGCCGGTGCATACGCGGATGCCCTTGTGGTATAGTTTGGATGTATTCGAAACGTGGGGGATCTTCAATTCACGAGTCCAAAGATACTTGGGGTTCCGTTCGACGAGGCTACGGGTGAAGTCGCCTTGAATGCCGCAAATCATGTAGTGGCAATCCGCCTTCGGGCTCACGGACTATAATGCTTCATTAGTACCCGATTAAACGTCGTTGGAAATGGTCTTACAATGAGGCCGAAGAGGTGGTACTCCCAAACCGCCGAGTGGCTGATACGACCCAGGAGTCCTTGCTGCATTCCACGCCTGAACTTGATCACCGCGGTGGTTCTCTTCTTGGGCTAGATGTAGAGTTAATCATTACCCGCTCCGCTGCAGGTGGCGTTGCTTACGATTTCAATCTCAACCGGCACCCTCCTTGTCATTGTCCAGGGCAACACAATCCTGTGTCGGTGTCAGCTCCGGGCAACCTGTGTGCTGTGTAGACCAGCTTACCAGACAGTCATACCAATAACAAACCAGAATTCTTGCGCCTCGGGCACAGCGATCGGGTTGTATTCCCATTGACGAGTCTCCGTATTGAATTGGGTAGCGATCATGGAGAAGACCCATGTCATCAAAAGGCTGGTCCAGCCAAGGAAGCGATGCCATCGCTCAAACACACTCCACCGGAGATGAGAACGGTACGCTCGTTTGTCACATAGAATAGCTTACTTGTGTGCTCGGTTCCGCACTACGGGCCAGCCGGCAAAGAAAGTGATACCGAGGGTAGTGCAAGTGATGATACCCTTCGAATATGTCAAGACCATGGTCGTGACTGAGAGCTGGCAGGCTTACGAAGGCATTCACAGCGGGCCCACTCCAGCCGGACAATTGGACGAGCTGCACGGTCCTCCATATCATCCAAGCTAGGCCGGACGTTGCACATCCAGAATGAATACCTCCAAGGTGTTGCAGCAAGGAAGAAATGCCAGTGCGCCACCAGATAGGAGTCCACTGATCAAATGTCAGACCTCGATCTGAAATAAGAGCAGTAGATTTCACCTTTGCGAAAAGCGTGTTGCAGATGAGGAACAGCGACCGGAGGAAGCACTCATTCCGAACCAGGACAGAGACGCAAAGATTGCCGACGATGAATGCACCAGGATGAGTATATGCATAGCCGAACTTTCCGATAGAGGTAAAGTAGATGGCTAGCGCATTGAAGATTGCGACAATCGTGCACAGTTTCCTGGGCGTACATTAGCTTTCGTTTGTCAAATATTGGACGGAAAGACCTACCGGTAGGTATTGAAAATGAGCCGGAACTTTACCCACCACGGAGCGGTGTGAAGTTCCTTCCACTGCTTTTGGAAGTAGTTCTGCTTTGGGGGAGGAGGTCGCTTGGGCCGCTCCTCAGTTTTCTCCGCAGGTTTCTCCGCAGTCGCCACTGCGGGCATCACCGCAGCCTTTTCCTCCGGTTTCCCGCCCGCCTTCTCGGGATCAATCGGGCTGGTCACCTCACCCTTTGTGTCGGCACCCGCCGAGGACGGGGCTGCCTCAGGCGAGGTGGGCTTAGCATCGTACGTGAGAATAGCAAGGCCGGACTCCAGTGGGTTGGGCTTCGTGTCGTCACCAGCTGGGGTTTGAAGACCCGATGCGATCTTGGTGTCCTCACTGATGGAGGACTTAGCGGAGACAACCTTATCGGCGATCCCTGACATGATACGATGCCGAATGATACGATGTAGAAATGAGACGGTGCAGGTTGAGTGGGCTTGAGTAGACTTGGTGGGAGGGTGGTACTGCACTGTCAGTGAGCGGGTAGCGGGGGGGTTGGTCTGCTCTTGGGGCCGCCAAACACTCTCCTTATGTACTGTTGAGATCCATAGAAAGAAGCAAAGCGCTAGAACATCTTCACTCTCGAGAAGACAGAGCCCCAGTGCTTGAGAAGCGAGGGACGGACCACCGCATGGCCGAGATTGCACCGGCCTCGCTCATCAACCACACCGCCCGTGATACTGCGGACGATCACCGAGTGCCTTGGAGCTGCGAAGTCTTGATTGGGAAGACGGGTATACTTCGCCCGAGCGGCAGCCCGGGACCCTTGAAATCAGCTCCAGTCCGGCAATTTTGCCGCACCAAACACAGCAATGGTGCACAAGCCATCCGCAGAGGTTCCAGGCAATCACGAGGAATGCACTCGATCCCACATTGTCTGCGGACTGCCAGGCCAACAGAGCTGAGTCGGCAAAGCAGCGTCCTCTCGGTTTCGTATCAGGGAGCGGTTTCCACAAGGTCGCTTCAACACGTGGGTACAGTTTCAATACAGCGCCAGCCAAGGGCCAGCTTAAGGGGAGGAAGTTGACAGAACGTGCGGGCGTGATCTCAAGTCGTGAGTAGCAGGAGGAATGCAGCGGAGGACGCTTACCAGATACCGTTGAAACTCCGCCACGCTTATGGTGACGGAAAATGGTTGGGCTTTCCCGTGGGCTTCCGGATCCTCCCTGCATGGCTTCCCGAATACAAGGTATTTGCACCTCATATCCGCCTCTATCGCGGGCCAGCGGTTCAAGTCTAAACCTTCGCTCTCGGCTGTTTGATGCTACTGCAACGGCCGTTCAGCAAATCTCGATAACACAGGAACGTGCCCCAGCGCGCTAGAGGCCCATGGACAGAGCGTGACCGACGTATGTCTAGCACACGAGTGGAAGATAATCATATCGGTCAACGTCGCAAGGGCCGCTACACAGTGCGCCCATTTGGCAGCATGCCGGTGCATGTGGCGATACCAAAGACGACGGCGGCGCATGCAAGTCTCCGCGCCGTTATGGCTCAGAGCTGAGATACGAATCGCACCATGTTTGCTTTACCAGCAGCAATAGACACAAGGCGCGTGCAACCGGGAGCCGCCACACGATTGCACGGCGTATCAATGACACCCTGTCCTGTGATGCTGAACGGCCGCATGATTGAGCTCGCTTGAAAGGGAGGCAGCGCAGAATAAGCAAGATGACAAACAGTACAATCCGAAGATGACTGTCGGAAGTCCCACTAGCAGTACTCTACATGTCAGACCACCCAGGTCGGACAAGCGGCAAGTCAGCGGTATCCCTCTGAATGGGAGCTAAGGGCGTGCCAGATCGCTGGAGACCACGGCGAGGTGATAGTTCCGTGTGCGGTCTAGCCTTCAATTGCATGGCACGAGCAGGTGCCCTGAGAGTCCAGCATAGTAGCGAGGCACAAGCAGTCAGTGTTCGAGTCAAGCAACGCGTCATTGTGCCAGACCATCGCGCGCTACGAGCGTGCTGGCCGTCCATGTGAGAGAATGTCTGACCGGATGAATTGGGTAACACCGACGCAGAAAAGCATCCGCGCGGCGCGAGGGCAGAGCGCCCCTACATCTTGCTTCCTTTATTCTTCTCCTCTGCTCTATGTCTCAGCGTTCTTTTCGCGAGCCAATGAACAAATCAGGGTTGCATCTCCCGTTATGGTCTTCTTATCTTCCGCTCCTGCCCGATCCCAGGGGTTGACCGTTTGGCGAGATCTGCCTGCAGCCTGTGTGCGCCCTATCGCGATCTTGGAGAGAATGCTGGCAAATTCGCGGCCTTCCTTGCAGTCTTCTCTTCCGAAGCACCGGGGAGCGGTTGTCTTCCTTCTACTTCGAGGCCTATAAGCAGCAACTATTGCCCTGGCTCAGCAATACCTGTGATTCCGGCACCTGGTTGGAGCGTGCTGCAAGGCTATCAAAGCATGTACAGCGATAGTGGACCACGCTGATTCAATCTCGTTATCTTTATCTTAACGCGACGGACTCCGAGAGGGTATGCTCTCTCTCATCTATCTGACTGTGTACGCCGGCCCTGGTTTCGTGCTGCAAGATGAGCGTCCGCGACGTGGCCAACGCCCCGTTTCCGCAAGACGCGAAGGAATGCTGGGCCGTGCTTCTCATTTCTGCCAGTATGACACCCGAGGTCCGAGGCTGAAGCTTGTTCCATCGCTGGGTATGGAGAACATGCGCTGTAGGAGCTTCGCATGATATCTCTTCATGCGCCGCAGTCCAGAGTTGGGAACGCTTGCGCTATCCTCTCGCCGATGGTCGGCGATGCCCTGGCATATCCGGGATGTTGCTTTACCGATACTACCGAATCATGACGAATTGACAGCCAAAATCTCCACTTCGGGAAAGGCCGTCAATTAGCAGCGGAGTGGTTGACCACATCAAAGGTCTCTTCTAGCAACGCCGATGCCCCGTTCTTCTCTTTCACAAGTGTGCAAGCTTGATGTGGCATCAGATGCAGCTTTGCTCCTAGGCGAAAGTAATGCCACTGTTCCTGACTACCCGCTGTATAATTGGTGGGTTGTTTGCACATAATCGACATGCTCCTCGAGCTGGGGATCTATAAGCTTTGCACACCGAGACGACGTGTAACAAGAGATAAACGACCCGACTCAGTTTGAAGGACAGTTAAAGTGCGAAAAATTTGACTCCTTGAGGACACAGGTACGCTCCTGGCTGCCAGTAATCCTACGCGACAGAAGCTAGCAGAAGCAATCTCACAGCATGACGTCACGGAAAGCTATACATCCACGTCGATGTCCGACGGCCAGATGGCGCATTTGGATGCCTGAGCTCTCAGCCCACTGACAGCACTTGCAGGGCTGGCATCCAGCCAACTGAACAATCGAGAAGTAAATTCCCGCTTTCAGCATTTTAGATGTCAAGCTGTAACCGAGCCAGGGAATGCTGGCTATGCAACTCATAGTTGCTTCGCTTGTGGTTTTCCACTATTCAAGAGGCAAATGTACTCAGTCTTCCCCACATTCTTCAGCCTGTTGAATGAGCGGTGCCGTGGAAGGTGCGCCACAGGACAGCTCCCACTACATGGCAAAAATCTCTACCGGTCAAAGTTAACAGCCGAAAGAATGTGCCGTTCAACTCCTACGCCGTGTCGACGATCAAGCGCTCCGCGAATTGGGAAGAACTACGCACCGCGTTTTCGACGAGCTTTATCTGGCACCTGCAGAAAGAAGCATGCTACCCCTTAGATGCTGGACAGATGTCCAGAAGAGCCGCGTTTTCCTATCGAGAAGTTGGGAAGTGGTTGGGTCTTCGGCTTCTCGTCAACTTATGATCATCCTGCGAATCCAAGTGGGGGAAGCACAGTAACCCGAGTATCAACCCCGAAGCCTTCTCTTCCCGAACTTCAAGTTCACCGCAGGCACAATCGCACATCCGTGTTCATTTGGGATGGTTGTCAGTAGGTTCCTTGCCAGATGAGTTTGTCCGTCCCCTGGGCATAGGTGCGTTGGCGCCACACGATCCCGCGAGCACCCGACCGTCCCGATCAGGAAGGGAAGCTTGTTGCACGCTATTTCCAATTTTCCGCTTTCGAAACAGTGTTGAATTTGCGGGGTTGTGTGGGGCGACAGACTCCAAAGCTCAATTGTCGGATATTTTCGTACCCTGAGAGCTAACAAGCTGTGACAGCGGGCTTCTTCGAGCATGCAGATGACTCGTACGAGCTAGGATACGCTGAATAGACTTCTTCTCATAACGGCAAGGAGGATCCCGAAGGAAAGGCATTGATCGCCTTCTCGGTCGGATGACCTAATGGAGCAGATCGGCTCGCAGCCTAACAGAAGCACCAGAGGCCAGGTCTCCGCAGCAAGGATCCTTTGGAGCTGATAATGAGGGTTAACGTCGATATAGACCCTAAGACGCCATGCGCTTATACTTTTCTGCATGCTTGATCAACCTGGTCGCGATATACGGCATGGATCAGTTGGAGCCCTGCTCGCCTTGCCCCACTTGACCTCTCGAGGTGGTGCGGTCAGGTGATCAACGTACTGGTCCTGTTGTACGCCGACCGTTCACGCAACAAGCAATGACGCTCTAATCCAATGTCTCTCGCAAGCTCGTAATGACCATAGCCTGCGACCAGGACGACACGTAGTCCTCCTGACGAGGACACGCCGTTCCTCGTAGCCCGGCAAAACGGGGACTTGTCGGCACTGAAACCGGGAGTAGTCTGCTACCAGCGGCTGGATCAACGTAGACACAGGCCACAGCGTCACCATTGGCCAGAGAGACAGGTTGGATACATTTTCTGTGTGCTGATCGAGATAGGCAATTTCTGTCCAGCCCAAGAGCTCGGAGATTGGCGAGCATTCGGGCCCGTCCGAAACTGCGGGGATAGCCCTAAGATCGTCCGGATAACTCGCCGCGATGACGTTTCTGTATTCTAGCTCTCAGACTGGCATCGAACATCGGCTCGTTGTCGGACAGTTGAAGCAGGCAATACGTCAGAAGCATGGGAGTTGCCAGGCAGATGGGATGTGCCTTGGCGCCCCATCGACTATAGGGCGGTGAATGCCAGACTTGCTTGGGTTCGGTGATAGGATATACCAAGATGCAGAACGCGGGCTGCAACAACAAGCCGTCAAGCACGGGTCCGCAGCGCGAAAGATGAGCAGCGGATTGTTCGAAAGGCACGTACGTCCGCAACGACGAGGAGAGAAAAGCTACCCTCGCACGTGCAACAAGATCGGGCCGGATGATCTGCACAGCCTCTCGGAGATCCGGGTATTCTGCTCTTTACCCCGCATTCCACCTTCGCGCCACCCAACAGGTTTAGTGGTAGGACGACAGCCTTACCATTCCACCTATGCGTGCCTCCCTCCGCATTCTCCAACACATCCCTCCCCGGCCGGCTCGGGGAGATGGCCCAAGGCTCGGATTCATTGGTCTCGGTGCCATGGGCCGGCACATGGCCTGGAACCTGTACTCCAAGACGCTGCTGGCCCACCCAAGTGACACCAGTGTGCCGTGTCCGACGTTCTTGGTTTGCGATGCGAATGAGAAGGCATTCCGGAGTTTCTCGGAGTCGTGTGGGAAGATGGCTGGCACAGACATACCTCGAGTTAGGATGGAGTTTATCAAGACTCCCAAGGAGTGCGTCTCTGCGTGTCGTCCCCACGCGGCAGACTGCTGACGAGGAACTAGGCTGGCCGAGCAGGCTGAGGTTATATTCACTGCACTACCTTCATCACCCGAAGTCAAGTCTGTCTACTTGGGAGAGCGCGGAATCATAGCTGGGCTCAGCTCTGAGGGCGAGAGCAAGCTTTGTGTGGACGCGACGACATTGGACATCTCTGTAGCCCGCGAGGTGTCGAAGGCGATACAAGAGAAGGGTGCTGACATGGTGGACGCACCGATGTCGGGAGGTGCGGATTGAGTAATTCATTGCGGACGTCATTGACAGTGTCTAGGAATCGTCGGTGCAGAGGCTGGGACATTATCTTTCATGGTCGGAGGAAGCAAGAAGGCGTTCGACCGAGGTACGCATTTCGTTTATTGTGATGGATCGTAGTACTAAGAGTAGCGTTACAGCCGAACCATATCTTCTGAGGATGGGGAAGAACGTCATCCACTGCGGCCCTTCAGGGATGGGATTAGCAGCAAAGATATCGAATAAGTGCGTTACCCCTATGCCCACCATTCATTGGATGGTAGCTCATTCCACCTCAGCCTTATCCTCGCCATTAATCAGATCGCCATTGCAGAAGGGCTCCTGCTCGGGACCTCGCTCGGACTTGACGCAGCCTTGCTGACAAGGATCATCAACAACTCCACCGGAGCAAGTTGGCCGAGCAAGGTCAACAACCCTATACCTGGCGCACTCGGCGCAGCGGGGAGCCCACCGTGCGAGCGGAACTACGAGGGCGGCTTCGCGAGCAAGTTGATGCTCAAGGTGATGATGCTTCTCTTCCTACTGCTGCCGGTGCTGGTCCTCACTATTATTAACAGGACTTGAACCTTGCGATGCATGCGGCGGAGGATGTAGAGGTTCCGCTGCCATTGGGAACGAAGGCGACCGACGAGTATTCTGCCGTGGTGGCGGACGACGACCTGGCGAAGAAGGACTTCAGCGTCATATACGAGTACCTGAAGCGGGGGATGTCGGCGAAACGGGGTGAAACGGGTAGCGAGAAGCCATTAGCAGAACAATCGTAGACCTCCATCAATGCGAACCTGCGCCGCCGAGGGAGGTCTTCCGCCGATCCGCGGAAAGCGCGAAGCTTGACGATGGCTGATGATCGATTCAGGAAGCATGGGTCCGTCCGCATCCTGCTGCGCTGCCGATGGGATTCAGGCAACGTCTGGCTGGTTATGGAAATGCTGTTTCGCTCGCCCCTCGCAGCTGAGTGTATTCCGCCCGCCGCCCCTCGGGCGCCTTGGCCGCTGACTGAACGTAGCGTTATCGATCCCTAGCTGCAGGGCTGATCCGACGTGATAACCGGCTGCTCGTCCGATGTGCCGGGATGCCCTTGCCTGCATGTATTAAGTCTCGGGGAGCAGCTCCCGGCTCGGACATGTTACCAGTCCAGTGATCAATATCTCGTAAGAAGTGGGGTGGTGCAGGAAGGTAAGAACGGGGCCTCCACATGGGCCCGCCGTAATCTACGCCGTAACCGGGGTGCAAAGCCTCCGGGTCCACGGCGAGATCAACGATTCTCAGTGGCTGGGTTCTGCAGGAAGCCGCCCTCGCGAGCTGACGTGTACCACCTTACTCGGTCTGAATGTGGCAAGTTTAGGCAATGAAGCCGTGAGAATATGGCCCTCACTTCGGCGTGTCCTGGCCGTGTGTTAATCTACAGGATCTCGGGACCCGAATCTATCAGAAGATGCGGGGCGCAAGGGCTCGCGTTTCAAGTGACGATTGAGCAACCATCAGCGGAAGAGAGTCGAGGACGTTCCGGAAGTGGGCAAGAGCCGGTGGCTGACATGGACAAGGAAGGCAAAAAGGAAGGGCGGTCGAAGGCACAGGTCGATCTGTCCCTTAAGGGAGCGCGGCCGGGCAGCATGCAGCATTAGCACGATCGAACCCGCACTGGAATCTGCTTTTTCCCAAAGAGTCTGTGGTTGAAAGATGGAAAGTTGGATGGCTTTGCGAGCATGGCAAGGCTGGCAGGCGTTTAATGCAGGCGATAATTGCACCGCATTCCTTGTCACATTAGCTTCCGATTGTGTCCTTGGACTGGCACTTGACCCACCCATCGCAACCGCCGTCGCACCCAGCGTGGGCGTGCTTCTCGCCTTGCCCCGGCTGCCTTGCCTCCAATCTTCTCCCCTTCTTCTTCTACAATACGGCGCATACACGCACCGCATACACCCACGCCCCCTGATACGCTCGACACGCAGGCTTTGGAGCTATAACTTGCTGCGGCTGGACACCGACTTGGCTACCGCGACCTCAGACACAGTCCCCTCTCCCCGGCGTCGATCGCTGCTCGTGCTCGTCAAGTACACGCATATCTCAGAAATAACCGGGTCGCGCGAGCGTTCTACCGCCTGACACCCGAGCGATACCATGTCTGCTGCTCCCTCGCGGCCTAATGTCCTCATCGTCGGTGCGTCTCATGCCATGTTCGTGCACCCTCGCCGCCTAACCAACCCGCACCGTAGGCGGCCTCACATCCGTGTCCCGCCAGTTCGCCCAGTCGCTCTTCCCAGCTAATGGACCCCCGCTCGTCGACGTACGTATCTGCCTTCGGCCGACCACCCCGAGCACGTTGCGCATTGCTAATCTGACGCCAGCGCTTACGCATCGTCGACAAGTACATGGTGAACCCCCCGACGACCTATATCGGCCCCATCTTCCCCCAGCTCGTGCAGCGGCCCCATGTCGAGTACAGCCAGAACAATCTAACTCTGCCAGAGCGACTCGCGGCCGTCTTTGAGCCGCCGGACAATGGGCGGCCGTGGGACCTCGTATTCGACTTTCTGGGCGAGCTGACCTATGATGCAAACGAGCGCGTACGTGTATCCTCGTGATCGTACAATTGCCCACTAACACTCGCCCAGACGCAAATTCTGCAAACGTACAAGGCGTCCGTGAACTGCGCGCTCGAGGCCGCTAGGCGCGGGACTGTCAAGGCCTACGTGAGGCTCACGTTCGGCTTCTACCACTGCTCGACAGACAGGCTGCACACGGAGGAGGAGGAGCTAGAGCCGGACGGCGTGAGGGGTGTGTGGTGGCACGAGACACTGCGGTCGCTCGCGGGGATCCGGAAGTGCGCATACCCCGCCTGTCCGCAAAGCCTGCATGCTAATCTTCTGATAGTCTGCCCCTTGTGATCATCCGCGCTGGTATCCCGTACGGGCCCTACTGCTCCTGGGGTCTCACGCAGCGTATCCTGATCGGCGAAGTGTACCGCTACAAGCAGCGCAAGATGCGCTACCTGTGGTCGCCGCAGCTGCGACTGAACACCGTGCACACGGACGACATCTCGGGCGCGTGCTGGGAGGCCGCGATGTGGATGGCGAGCGTGGGCAGGAGCGCTGCGATTGATCAGGCTGGCGTGCCGATGTACTATGGGAACGACCCGGGGAAGGAGTTTCCTCAGGGCTTACCGGCCGTCGTCCCGCCCGACCAGGCCCCAAAGGCACCGCTCTTCAACCTGGTTCGTCAATATTTCCGCGATTCTGGGCCTGTCTGACGAGGGAATAGGTGGATGCGTCCGATTCTAACCAGATCTCTGTGGGCCAAGCCATCGCCGCGGTGTACAACATCACCCTCGGCTTCCGCAATGTCCCTCCCGGCGTGGATGCCGACTGGCTCGCGGGCGACATCAACATCTGGCACGGCGAGGTGTGGTACAACCTGTGCCAGATGAACAGCCCGAAGATCGAGTACCCGCCCATGAGTACGTGGATCGAGGCGCACGACCTGTCGGACCAAGCGAGCGCATGGGACGGGAGCAAGTTCCTGCGCATCGTGCGCTACCGCCTGAAGCGGCCGCAGCTCACGAGTGACGCGATCGACCAGATCGTTTCCCTGTTCAAGCGCGAGGGTGTCTTTCCCGTGGTCGACGGCGTGGACCCTGATGACGAGGACGAGGAGGACGACGAAGAGGAGGAAGAGTACGACGATGAAGAGGAAGAGTAACCGTTCTGTTCTGGGCGACCATCACTCCCTGTACCATATCACTGTCTTCGTTCACTTCTGTTTCCATCCAAGGTCTGGCGTCACCACACCACTAATGCGATCCCCGGCTCTCGGCCTCGGGTCTCGTCGCGCTGTGCAATTGTAGGACCACCGCCTCACCGGACGGTCTGTAATCGCGAACGGTCTCAACGTACCGTACCCGCTGCCGGCCGCGCACGCGCGCATGATACACGTAATCTCGGTCTTCTCTCAACCTAATACTCGCGATACTCCATCAGCAATCAAAGTAACCAAACTTGTACTATACATACGAGTCACTAGTAATGCCAATCACCCTTGTACATTACCGGGGAAATCACGCTCGTGCGAACTGGCCCATGCTTCGTGTAGCGATCTCCGGATCTTCCGTTGCCAAGGCAGTGGAAATCATTAATCAATAGCAAATAAGAAGTATATAGGTGCCGAGTCGATGCGTGGGGCCGGCTATGTACGGATGTGGTGAATCTACAGGTATCAATGTCGGAACAAGAAAATATGTAACAAGATTGTGCGAGCCTCCCAACTCCCGAGCTTCCCATCACGGTCGATCACTCGTCGTTCTCGCCCATCACCTTTGCCAGCCTCTCCGACGCCTCGTCCACCTGCGTCTCGATGACCTCGAAGGCGACGCCCTTCGACCGCAGGCGCTTCTGCTCGGCACCCTTCTTCTTTCCAGGACTGGCAACGCGCTTCACCTCGCTCGCACCCGCCGTCCACCCGGTCGCGCGACCCGAGAAGGCCTCCGGGCTGCGGTCGAGCAGCACCTCGAGATCCTTATCCGAGATGATCTCGTCTCCATGCGCGACGATGTTGATCTTCTCCCCCTCGAGAGCGAGCATGCTCGCCGCCATCTCCGCCAGGCTCTCCCGCTTCGTCTCCATCGTCCCGTCCGGCCGCCTGAACTTGCCCTTGGCGATCACGAGCGCCTCGAGCTTGCGCTTCTGCCCAGCGCGCTGCAGGATGTTCGTCTCGATCGTGTGCGCGGCCACGAGGCGGAAGATGAGCACGGGCTTGGTCTGCCCGATCCGGTGCGCGCGGTCCTGCGCCTGCAGGTCCATCTGCGGGTTCCAGTCCTGGTCGTAGAAGATGACCGTGTCCGCCGAGGTGAGGTTGATGCCGAGCCCACCAGCGCGGGTCGAGAGGAGGAACAGCCGCGGTGCATCAGGTGCGTCGCCGCCCTTGTTGAACCGGTCCATCTCCGAGCGCCGGTCGAGCGGCGGGGTGGATCCGTCGATCCGGCAGATATCCCAGCCCTTGAACTCGGTCGCCCAGTCCTGCACGATATCGAGCATGGTCGTGAACTGGCTGAAGAGGAGCACCTTGTGCTTCTCCTTGAAGAGCGCCTCGAGCAGCCGGTCGAGGAGCAGCATCTTCCCGCTCTCACCGACCAGCTCGTCGTTGACCACTTGCTGGCCCGTGGCGGGGTCGATGGGCCACTCGAAGAGGAAGGGGTGCGAGCACACCTTGCGCAGTTGCATCACGCGGTTCTGTAGGTTCATGTTCGCGACGGATTTGCCTGTAGTCATCAATGAGACACAGCTGGGTGTGAATGACAAGGAGAACGTACGAGCTTTGGCCATGACCCACTCCGCCCCCACCTGCTCGGCCGTCTTCTCCTCCTCCTCCTCTGCCTCGGGCTCCTTACCGGCATTCTCCTCCCACTGCTTCATATACTTGTCGTCGTTATCCTCCAGCGCATGGGCGTAGCTGACCTTCCTGCCCTTCCTGAGCTTGCGCTTATACCGTTTCCCGCGCACTTCCTCATCCTCCTCGTCGTCGTCTTCCTCAACCTGCGGTAGCACCTTTCTCTTCGCCCCACCCGTCTTCTTCTCAATCAACCACTCCCTGACGCCCCCGCCCGCAATAGCCTTGTACAGCTCGCTCTGCGCCTGCGTGAGCGGCGCGTACAGCACGTACTCCTTCTTCGGCGGCAGGTCGATCTCCACGTCCGTCTTGAGCCGCCGGAGCAGGAAGGGCTTGAGGATGTCGTGCAGCGAGTTGACGATCTGCGCGGTCTGCTCCGAGGAGAGGTGCGCGGCTGAGACCGAGTCCGACGGCGCGGAAGTGATCTCGTCAAAGTCGAACCTGGCGAGCATGAGAACGCGGCATATATGCGTGAGCGCAAGTGACTCACCATTGCTGGAACGCATCGAGATCGTCGAAAATGTCCGGCAGGATGAAATTCAGCAAGCTCCAGAGCTCCGCGAGGTTGTTCTACCCAAGCGTCAGCATCTGCCATCCGAGTGACAACTTACACCCACCTGCAACGGCGTTCCGGTCAAGATGAGCCTATTATCCGAATGATACAGCTTGATCTCCTTAATGATCCTGCTCTCCATATTCTTGAGTCGATGGCCCTCGTCCACAATCAGGTGCTTCCACTTGAACGTCCCCAGGAAGGCCTTGTCCCGGATGACCATCTCGTACGTCGTCACGACGATCGGGAAGGTCTCCTCGGTGCTCGCTGCGGGCGTGCCGGTGCGCGTGCCGGGGGCGGACTTGCGCCCCACGGGCTTGAGCAGCTTGAGCTTCTTCGGTGCGGGCCCGCGGTCCTTGTACGGCGGGACGAGCACCGTGCGCTGCAGCTCGCGCCGCTCGTCCGGCGTGCCGTGGTACATCACCACGGGGATCTGGAATCGGCCGGTCAGCAGGCCCTCCGCGCAGGACAGGGCAGGGGGGAGGAGGTGCGTACGGAGGGAGTGAACTTCTCGAACTCTGCCACCCAGTTGTGCATCACGCTGAGCGGGCAGACGATCAAGAACGGGCCCCAGACACCGTGTTCCCTCAGATGCGCAAGCAGCGCGATGACCTGCAGTGTCTTCCCCAGTCCCATCTACCCCACGCGGAATCAGCCACAGAATTCCATAAACAGACAAGGAGAAGAAGGGGGAGCGCACCTCGTCGGCTAGGATCCCGTTCAGCCCGTTCGAGTGGAGGGTGACGAGCCAGTTCAGCCCGATGCGCTGGTACGCGCGGAGCGTTGCGCCGGTGACGAGCTTGGGCTGGTCGATCCATGGCTCGCCGTCGTCTTTCTCCTCCTTGGTGTCCTTCCGTTCGGAGGCGGCGTCGATTGCCTGGGCGCATATACTCAGGATGCGTGCATATAAGGAAATAAAGAAAGGAGACGCACCTCCTTATCGAGCTCCCCGAGCTCGTACTCCTCCCTCCCGCGCTTCTTCCCTTCCCCAGCACGGCGACCACGCCGGCCCTTCCCCTCTGTCTCGCCCTTCGCCGCTGCGGCCGCGTGCTGCTGCTCCTTACGCACCCGCTCCGCCGTCTGCTTCTGCATGATATCGCGCATGATCCCGCTGTACGCCGTGCTCTGCTTGAGCAGGTACTGCAGCCGCGCGAAGCGTTTTGTGCTGTCCTAACCCCACGGCGGATCAATATCACATTAACACCCACCGATTCCAAAGGTAAGGCAGGACGTACAGCATCCACTGTCAGAGGCGGAGGGGGGTCGGAGGAGAACTTGAGTGCCTCGGGCGCGGGCAAGGAGGAGGGTTCGAGGGGCGTGTCGGGGCCCGTGGTGGACACGGCCGATGAGTCCATGGTTATGCTCGGTGGGGAGGAGGAGGGAGCCGACATCCTCTGCTCGTGCAGCTCAGCTCAACGACGAAGCAGGGATGAAGAAGCAGGGCAAGAAGGGGGACACAAGAAGATCAGTGGCCTAACCAACCCTGGCCAAAGCGTGACTGTCCCCCGGGCGCGTGCAAAATGAGGCGACCCGCGACGCGCCTCACATGACAACATGTCGGTCGCGTCTGTGGCTGTGCGTGCGCGTGCTTCGCCGGGAATTCGATGGAGGCTGAGGGAGTGAGGGAGTAAGGTTGACGTCAGAGGGGTGATGGGGACATGTCATCTTGGCGCGACAGGGTGGGTGCACCGCGAGCGATGGAGGGCTTATATTGGCTAGGAGGCTCCATCTCCAATCGCCGTATTACACTCCGCCGTGCCCCACTACGAGCACCTAGATCTCCCCCAGCATGCCCAGCTCCCCGAACAGCACAGGCAAGAAAGCCCTGCACTTCGGCGCAGGCAACATCGGCCGCGGATTCATCGGACCCCTCCTCGCCGCAGCGGGATACCACGTCGTCTTCGCGGACGTGGACGAGGGGACGATCAACAAGCTGAACGAGGTGGACACGTACGGCGTCCATATCCTCGACAGTGCGCCTTCTCCCCCTGTTCCTACTTGCTCGCGCTGACCAGGTGCTGGGCGATGCGGTAGAAGACGTAGACGCCCGGCACGTCGATACGATCGGCAACGTCTCGGGTGTACTGTCCCACAAGCCCGGCGCAGAGCACGCAATCGCCGACAGCTCCGTCCTCCTCATCACGACGGCAGTCGGGCCGAACGTGCTGCCCAAAATCGCCCCGACGCTCGCCAAGGGCCTCTCGGCGCGGCGGGAAGCCCACCCCGAGTCCGGGCTGAACGTGATCGCCTGCGAGAACAAGGTCGGCGCGACTGCTACGCTCCGCGCGGAGGTGTTCAAAGCCCTGCCTTTGGAGGAGGACAAGCGCTGGGTGGCAGAGCACATAGGCTTCGCCAACTGCTCAGTGGACCGCATCGTCCCGCCCTTCGACCCGTCCGAGGACCCCGAGGCGGACACAGAGCTGGACGTCGGCGTCGAAGGCTTCTTCGAGTGGATCGTGGAGGCCCCCGCGCTGAAGGACCCGCCCCCGGGCGTGGAGGGCATGCAGCTCACGCAGGACCTCGAGGCGTACGTCGAGCGCAAGCTGTACACGCTCAACACCGGTCATGCGACGACGGCCTACCTCGGGTACCTCAAGGGCCTGCCCACGATCGACCGGGCCATTTCCGATGCGGATATCCGGCGGGCTGTCGAGGGCGCGCTCGCGCAGTCCGGCGCCGCGCTGGTGAAGAAACACCAGTTCAAGCCCGAGGAGCACGAGGCGTACGTGCAGAAGATCCTGGGCCGGTTCGAGAACCCCGCGCTGAAGGACAGCACTGACCGGGTGGGCCGGCAGCCGCTGCGCAAGCTCGGGCGGGAGGACCGGCTCGTCGGCCCTGCTACTATGTGCCGCGAGCTCGGGCTGCCGAACGACTGGCTGCTCAATGCCGTCGCGGGGTGCTTGCTGTATGATGATACGGAGGACGAGCAGGCCCGCGAGCTCAAGGAGATGATCGGCAGGGACGGCGTCGGCAAGGTCGTCAAGGACCTCACGGGGCTCACGGATGAGGAGGTGGCGACGGTGCAGCGGAAGTATGAGGAGCTGAAGAAGTGGAAGAAGCAATAGCCAAGTTTGGGTACCGTTGATTACTGATAGAGTATCGCCAGTATTAGGTCCACAGAGAGACTGACATCATGTGTGCTGTGTCGTGCTCGCTTGCACCGTGTGCTGCGGACACGGGACGGTGAGATAGTTCGGGATCCCAGACCGTCCGGTGAAGCAGTGGTCGAACAAGTGCACAGCGCGACCACGAGAACCGGAGCCGGGAGGCGGGGATCGCACGTCTGGTCGTGTGGTCCGGACTGGACGCCAAACCTGCCGCTTCAGGGGAGTCCACGCCGTCCACCACTGGAAAGACGTGCTCTCCCTTGACCGGCACGCCGATATGGGCGATCGGGTCGCTCGTGAGCTTGCAATTGAGCCGCTTCCAGCGGTACTGTAGCGTACGCTGAGTCCGGAGGAGGTTGCTCCCGCCGCCCGGGGGAGGCGGCCGGAGACCGGACCACCGTATAGAGATTGACTGTTGTGCTGTACAGTTGGATCCAATGAAGCAAGTACAGTACGTATGCCGGCAGTACTAAGCTTTAAGATGGGATGATGGGGCATCGTGCGCAGCGCGGGTAGCGAGCGCCGAGAAGTTAGTCCATTCCGTCCTCCGCGCCTTATATGTGCTCTAGGGCGATGATCGTCCGACGTGCTTCTTCAATGATTGATTGATCCTCACTTCATCTCATTAATCGCAGTCATTAATACATACCCTCCAGCTAACAATAGAACGGCGCCTTCCTCTCCCGTGCTTACTCCATACAAAAGGTCACGCGTGACGATGAGCACTGCACCGCTCACAATGGCTTCCCGTCCCCTGAGCACTGTACATCGCCCTGATCGCCCTCTCCTTCGTATCATAGAGCAGCACCGGCGGTTCACCTTCATTCCGCGGCCCTTCGGCACATATTGAACGTTCGGGCGGACCTCGCACGTCCAATTTCAAACATTCCCATCCTGGGAAACGCATCCTGGTGCGCTTTTGCAAGGTTCGTGCCAGGGCCCCGGCCCTAATCTCGCTCGTCGGCAGCCAAGTCTGCACTCTCGTGCCGCGATAGGGACAAACAGGGACAAGGCGCGCGGACGCCGTGATTGTCGGTTCCGATGTACCGCTCGATGGGGCGATGGACGGGCGAGTGTGCGCCCTGAATAGGCGCCCGTGGGGTGCCAAGATGAGGAGCCGGGCAAAGATACGGGATCAATGACCATGCCGAAATGCCGAAGGTCCGAAAAAGAAGCAACGCGTGAGGTCCGCCAGGGACGGAAGCATGATGATAGGGCGAGCGCTCTGTCTTCCACTCTGTCAACTGACTCCGGTCTTCTCCGCTTTCTGGGGTTATCAGCCCGGTGCAAGAGTCATTGGCCCCCTCGGGACGGGTTTATCGCGATAGCCGAACGATGACAGCATTGCATAAACCTCATTACCGCTCCGTGGTGCGGAACCACCTCCGCTGACCCCCATTTGGCTTGCTTCTCCGTTGGCTTCTTGTCTCTGCATTTGTAGCCGAACAGACTTTCGCGATGCTCCATGCTGTCGTGTGCTGATAAGGCGATGCCTCAACCGTATCAGTCTCCCACGACCATGTATTCGCGAATACACATAAATAATGGCACCATGCGGTTGTTCCTGGCCCACGATACGGCCCCGTGCTCATTCCGACTCCTCGCTGGTCACTTGCCTCTTCAATCTCCCACCTCGCTGCCTCTTTTCCCCGCAACGATCGACCAAGATGTCCGCCGCCGACGTCGAGAAAGCGCCGGTGCGCGAGCCCGACTCGCCGATCGAGAAGATCATGAGCGCAAAGGACGCTGAAGGTGTCAAGGCCCATCTGACAGAGGAAGACGGCGACGAGGCTCTCAAGATCGTGCATGATGAAGGAGCTGGCTTTACCATGACTCCTGAAGAGGAGCGTGCGCTGCTCCGCAAGATCGACTGGCACATCCTTCCTATGCTATGTGTCATCTACGGCCTCGTGAGTGCGCAGCGTTGAAGACAGTGACACTTTCTGAATGAGAACATATAGCAATTCTTGGACAAGACCTGCCTGTCGTAAGTGCCTAGTCTCCTCATGCATATGCGCGCCGTCGCCCATGGCCCATACAGCTACGCTTCGATCATGGGTATCCAGACCTTTGCCCATCTGCGGGGACAGCAATACAGCTGGCTTGGCTCCATCTTCTACTTTGGCTATCTGGTATGCGGGGATTTCAACCTGTGCGTGCCAAATGTTGACGTCTGTGGCATAGGTGTGGGAGTATCCGACCAACCGGTTGTTGCAAAGACTCCCATTGGCAAAATATACTGCTTTCAACGGTTCGGTCCCTTTTCAGAAACAAATACTGTCTTATATTGACTTGTGTTCTAAGTCATCGTTTGGGGAACGATCCTCGCCTGCATGGCTGGTGCTAAGAATTGGTCCGGGCTGATGGCCGTGCGCTTCTTCCTCGGCCTTTTCGAAGCCTCGGTCTCTCCCGGGTTCGCCTTGATCACCTCCCAATGGTACAAGGTTAACGAACAAGGCTCCCGTACCGGGATCTGGTTCTCCTTCAATGGATTTGCTCAGGTATGTTTCCTGGCATGCAGCATGTTGAAGTCACCTGTCTCAACGCGTGACACAGATCTTCGGAGGACTGGTAGCCTACGGGTTGTCCAAGGACGATGCCAAGGGCTCACTCTCAATTCCGGGGTATGTGTCTCCCTTGTCCTTCCTTCTTCCCATTACTAACTTGCACAATAAGATGGAAGGTGGTTTTCGTCTTGACCGGAACGCTAACGATCTTCTTCGGTTTCGTGTTACTCGCCTTCTTGCCCGACTCGCCCTTGAACGCTCGCTTCTTGAGCCCCCGAGAGAAGGCGATGGCAATTGAGCGTATCCGTGGCAACAACCAGGGTGTCGGGAACAAGCACTTCAAGTGGTACCAGTTCAAGGAGGCGCTGACCGATATTCGCACGTGGCTGTTCGTCGCGTACGCCTTGATCGCCGATATTCCCAAGTATGGATTTGCAGCCCACCGCGACGATCACTCTCTGATACTGTCATAGCGGCGGCATCACCAATTTCTTCTCGATTATCATCACGTCGATCGGGTACACGTCTCAGCAGTCTCTTCTGTACGGTTGCCCTGCCGGTGCTATCGAGGTTGTGACCCTCATTGGCTTCCTTTGGCTCGGAGACCGCTTCGGAAACCGCATCTTCTGGGGCGCTTTCAGCGAAGCCAGTGAGTCCACGCCGTTATCCACCCTGATTGATTCTAATCGGCGTCTAGTTTCCTTACTCGGCATGCTCTTGGTCTACGCTCTGCCTACCCACTTGAAGGTCGGCCGCTTGATCGGGTACTACCTTACTGGATCGTCTGCTACCGGCTTCGTCGTCATTCTCTCCCTCATTTCCAGCAACGTTGCCGGCTACACCAAGAAGACGACCGTCTCGGCTCTTTACCTCATATTTTACTGTGTTGGTAAGTCCCGTGTGGTATCGGAGTCTCTGCATGTCATCTCATTCCCTAATGTGTAGGAAATCTCATCGGTCCCCAAGTCTTCCAGGCGAAGGATGCTCCGAGGTACACCCCTGCTCTCATCACCATTGTGGTACGTACCTTTGATAACCGGCATCATCTCGCATCTGATAACGGGTGCCTAGGTGTGCTTCATCATTTGTATCTTCATCCTCCTCGGTATCTGGTACGTCAACCATCGCGAGAACGTTCGCCGGGACGCTCTAAAGGCGAGCCCCGACTACGTGCACGTACCGAACCAAGAGTTCCTCGATTTGACCGACGGAGAGAACCTGGAATTCCGCTATAGGTGTTAAAAGTAATGTTGTGGTTTGTAGAGGTCCTATAAGTCTAAGGTTATTATGAATGGTATCCAATTGCGTCTCGGAAACACTGGTTACGACCTCCAGCCGGCTGCTTTACAGGCTGTCATCGACAAAAGCCATCGAACCCCGGCCGGCTCGGCACAGTTCTCTACCCAATGAATGTCTACACCACTTCTGCTAAGATACTATGCGGCAAACCGTCAACTAAGAGAGGTTTAGGCGAACGATCCGACGCTCGGAAAAGGGCGAGATTGTGTACCACGCGTGTTACGTAAGCATACGATTCGGCTGTCCTCCTACTCCCTGACACAGACGAGTTGGTACGAGATGCGTAGGATGTAGGGGTGTGGGCGCGCGCGTCGGGGGCAATTTGCCCCCGCATTGCCATATTTGGTGCTCCCTCGTCGCGCGTCGCCCGTGAGTAGGGCAGAGGGACCTCTGTGGCCCCCTGCCCGTAGGAAAATACCACAAATGTTGAAGAGGAAATATCACTCAATTTTTATTATGGCGCAGCGTGATTTGAAGGACAGATAGATATGAGTGTATTCTATTGGATCCGTGTATAGGTAATTAAATCACCTAGTTTGATTTTAAGGTGGCGAGCGACAACAGAAGTGGAGCTTTCTCCTTCAGTTCCTGGCTGTTCTGTTGGAATATCTTGAGCAGCAATGGTGGGGTTATGCTCTTTGAGCTTCTGGGTCTTCATAGACTTGCTCTTGGCTCGGCTTAGCTTGCGATAAGTGCGCTCTTGAAGGGAGTTATGGCGATAGGAAAGGATGCCAGTCTGGAAGGCTGCCTGTACCCTGGCTGCCACTTGTTGATCCCAGTCCTTTGCACTATACAACGATCAGTCAATCACTTAAGGAAGGGGTTAGACAAGACCTTTTGATAGCTGCTAAGAGTGGTAGGCGGATATCTGTCTTGCTGTTTGTGATTGCATGAGCAATCTCGCTGGAATTGGTTGTTTCAGGGGTGGTATCCCAAAGCGACTTTTCCATGGGACTTTCATGTCTGTTGAGTGATGGTAAATACCATGGAAGTCCTACTTTGTTCTTGTACCATGCTGGAAAACCATTAGAAGAGAGTTAGACAGCTGAATGAGGTGCACCTTTGATCGCTTGAAGGGGGTGTTCTTCACACCACATTCTGAAGTACTGGCGCTCCTCTGGTGTCTTTAGAGAGGGATAAGACATGATTCTATCCACATCTTCATGTGTACAGCTCTTCTTCAGAAGTCCCTTGGCATTCCTGGTGATTTGTATTAGCACTAGAAGCTAGAAGATAGGGCGACTTACTGGTTATAGTGGAAAATACACGATTTGAAAGCATAGAGCAAAAGGCGCTCTGGCAGGTGTTCTTCTATACCACTGATGCTTGAATTATTGATTCTCAAGAAGTATTCACCTAATGCTTGAGCTTGGGGAGCATCCGCATCACAGATAAAGGCGTTGAGGTTACCAGCTTTGTGGAAAGCTTTGAGTTGTAGGGCGCGTTTTGTGGTTTTTTCTATTGCCTTAAAAAACCCATCCCAAACAAGGCGAAATGCCTCTAGCGACATGGAATCACTGTAGATACGAGCTAAAGTGAGGTCTGGAGAGTGGTTAGTAGCATTCCAGCAAGGAAAGCAGGGCGCACTTTCGTTGATTCCATCTAGAAAGGAGGCAACCTCCCATTCATTAAAATCGCCATGCACTCTCTTAAAAGTGAAGTCACAAGCAAGAGAGCGACATGAATGAATGAGCTCTGCAAGGAATGGGTTCAGTGTAACCACAATGTGAACCCCTCCCTGCGATATAGTGGATCGTATATAGTGTTCTTGTGCTGAAAGATGTTGTTCTTCCTCCTGGGCATGGGTTACACCTGGGTGAAGTAAGCGCCTTATTACACAGTAGAAACGACCTTCTTACCTAGCCAGTCAGGCCCCAGAGGCGCTTCCTCTGCCCTTTGTTGACCAATGAAGTCCTTGAGCTTTCTTTTATCTCGCCAGGAGGGAAACTTCTGGCTGAGTGGTTCCCCCAAAAGCGCCAATGTGGTAGGACCATAATCAACATAACTTGGCTTTGCAGCAAAGCCTCCAGCGGCTTGATATGCTTCTTTAGCTGCTTCCTTTGCTTCAGGAGATGGCTTAGCTTCAGAAAACGGCGGGTGGTTGTGTGGAAGACACCCAAGAATAACCACACATCGCAGATCCTTATCCTCCAGAGGCACATAGATAGACATTGTGGCAGGGCATGAGCGATAGGCAATTTCTCCTTGTATGAGCGCCCCAGAAGCACTCAAATGTGTCATTTCTAGTCCAATGTAAGCTTGAAAACGATGAGTAAGCATCGGCACTTACTGCAGTTCTTTTGCTTTAGTCCTGTACTGGGGTGGAAGATCTGTGTGCAACGACTTCCCTTGAACACTTCTAGGCCTTCCAGATCGATTTCCTTGCCTTGGAAAAGCTCATGGAGTTCATTCTCATCGATGTTGGAAGGGATAGAGTGACTGAGGTGACCATGGGCGTCGATAGGTGTCCAATTAGAGCATCCAATAAACCAGAACTTGCCTTGCTTTGGCAGAGTTCCTGTCTGCCACAATTGTGAGCCTAAGCGACCCAAAGAACACATAAAACTTACTGTATATCGAACCATTATTGCATGACCAAGGCAATGGGGTTTAGAACAGTCGTTCTGGGTGACAGCTCGATAGAAACTGAGGTCGATATTAGCACCTTTCTCTTCTATGATCAGTAGGCTTACCTCGCCAGTACAGAAGCAGGAAATGCTGCTTCTTGACCTCTCTGTTGATCCTGTGCTTGGAAGAGTGCCATGCGCTTCTCTTCATCATTTCCCCAGCGTTCATAACCCTCTAGAAGACCAGAATCCAATTCGGAACAGGCGACCACTCCCTTGCAGTGTAGGACAACTGTCCTACACTCTGCTCCACCCAAAAGCGCCACAGGAACACCTTTCCTAGACCGACTCCCATTGGTTATAGTTTTCCAAGAGTCTTGGTCCTAAGAAAGCGTCAAATAGATGCTATTGTGCATAGAAATCATGCTTACCATGCGTCGCAGCCAGGCATCAATAGTGAGTGGTTGTCCTTTGGCATCCAGAGGGGCGCTCTGGCCACTAAGATTGACCACATATGCTGTACTTTCCTTGGAGATTGGCCATAGATTGGGTAATGCAACGAAATATACCACATGGCTAACAGTAGTATATCTGGTAACCTGAGCTGCTCCAGGAGGTAAGGGCGCTTTGGGTGCCTTCTTATGCTTGCTTTTCTTCCTTGGAAGCGCCACAGGAGGCTCTATGACTTCTGTTTCTCCATCCTGAACAGATGCCACAGGGTCAGGAGAAAGGGGGCGCTTTTGGCCATAGGAAATCGCCTTGACTGGTGATCTAACATCTTTCCTAAGTGATTCTCTTCGATGGAAAGAAGGAACATACTGTGGTTGACCCGCTAGTGCTTTCAAGAACTTTGCAAACATGGGAACAGTAATCCATTCCTTTGTTGTAGTATAGTAGGGCAGCGAAGCAATATCAGGTGAAATGTCTGTAGCGTCATTAGAGAAGGTCTTCCTCAATGCATTTCCCACATACCCATGTAGTTTATAAAGCCCTTTATGAGCTCAGGAGATGCATTCTCTATGGCGCTCTCCACTGCTTTTTTATGAGCTTCAGAAAGAGGTATCAGAGTAGTGACTATTTCAGACATCTTGAGTCAAGATTACCACTATACGCGACGCGTCAAGGACTTCCTCACGCGTCCCTAGGCTATTTCATTCACCGGAAGATAAATTGCATAAGCTGAGACAAGTGTCTAAATGGAGAGTTTAGAGCTAGAGGAGAACCTTAGTCTAAGTCGAAATTTCAAGTATTAAATCTCATTGGAAATTATATATTTTACATGGAATCAATAGCACTTACTATCTACTATTCATTATCCAAATCACGTTGAGCTACAATAAAAATTGAATAAAATTTCCTTCTCAACATTTGTGGCATTTTCATCGCAGTAGGGGGCCACAGAGGTCCCTCTGCCCTACTCACGGGCGACGCGCGACGAGGGAGCACCAAATATGGCAATGCGGGGGCAAATTGCCCCCGACGCGCGCGCCCACACCCCTACATCCTACGCATCTCGTCGTCCCTCGACACAGACCCACCACCTCACTACAGTCCTCATCTCCCACAATGGCGACCAACCCCAAGCTAGCCTGGCTCAAAGGCCCAACACGACCATCAACAAGCAGCGCACGGCCATCCTCGTCCCGATCCGTGTCAAAACCCGGCACGCCCGGTCCCGGTAACCGACCTGCGAATGGGAAGCCGGGCACCCCGAGCGCGTACCATAATGCAATCAATGACCCCAGCGGGCGGATGAGAGAGTACAGCAACAAAGACGACAAGTGTCCTGTATGCACGACGGACAGGTACTTGAACCCGAAGCTGAGGCTGTTGGTCAGCCCGTGCTACCATAAAATGTGCGTTGGCCTAACGTCGCGTGTCAGCGGAGGACTAACGCGTGAGCAGGTGCGAAAGCTGTATCGACCGTCTATTCACCCTGGGACCCGCGCCATGTCCTATATGCGGCAAGATCCTGAGGAAGAGCGGCTTCGTAGCGCAAACATTTGAGGATCTGGATGTGGAGAAGGAGGTGTCTGTGCGCCGACGAATAGCGCGAGAGTGAGTCATCACCTCCCGTCCCTTAACTTAGTGCTCACATCGTCTCGAACAGATTCAACAAGAAAGTCGAAGATTTCCCGGACCGCAAGTCGTATGACGACTACCTCGAGGAAGTCGAGGACATCACCTTCAACCTGATCAACGGAGTCGACCTCCCGCAGACCGAAGCGCGCATCGCCGCCTTCCGCGCAGCGAACGCGGCGCTGATCGAAGCCAACATCCAACGGGACAGCGTTGCGGCCGCCGAGCAAGCCGCGGCGGAAGAGGAGGACAAGCGGTTTCGTGCTGAGCAGGCGAGGATGGCTGCGAGGGAGGAGGAGGACGAGCGTACGGAGCGAGAGCGTGAGAGGCGCGCGGTGATCGAGGGATTGGAGAGGGGCGAGGACGCGGAGGGAGTGCTGCGTCGCACGCGCGCTGAGGCAGAGCGTCGGACACGTCGTGCGCAGGAGCTGGCAGCCCAGCAGCAGCTTGCCAGGGCGAGCGCGCTCACCGCCTTCGCCCGGCCGGCGAAGAAGGACGTCATACCGGACGAGCCGCACATCGCCTACCTCGACGATCTCCTCTCCGGTGCAGAGCGCTACATGCTCAAGCCCTCCTATGACGACCCCGTGAGCGACGCTGCCAGGCCAGAGTTGAAGAGCAGATGGACGATCGGAGGGTATAGACAGGCCGAGAGCTGGCAGAGGGCTGTGAGCTGTGCGGTTATGGGGTTGGGGCTGGGGACGGTGGAGGATAGTGCGATGGAGGTTGATGTCGGCGCATAGGGCAGTGTCTTCGATCTATCACGCTGTTGAAGGTCAAGTTTGAGGTACTGACGTTGCTTCGAATCGTTGTATAGAGGTTGATCGCCAGCCGTACATCTTGTATAATTATACAATTTAAACCCACAGAAGAACGAAAGTGCCACCATGTACAATCGATACATGCTCCTTCACAATTTGGTATAGTTACTGGAAGGGTAATGATGGTACAACAGGTCAAAATAAGAAATAGATGATGATTGTCATCGGAAGTCAAATACATAAGTTAGGATAACGTAGTCGGAGCCTTTGGGTAACCGGGTGATCGCAACGAGCTTCGGCATCTCCCGCCGAAGTCTCGCTCTCACATAACCCAGCACTGCGGCCGGCCGGGATTCTCCTCTCCTCTCACACCCATCGAATCCAGCAAGTCCCCAAAGTACCCCGCGAACAAGGGCGATCTCCGATTCCTGCAATTGCGGTATGTCATCTGCGTCTGCCATGCTTGCCCACAGCGGACCACCCGGTAGTTTGGGACGGCCACCTCGTGCGAGTGCGTCGTCCCGCGGTCCACGATGGTGACAAGGTTGAGGGAAGGACAAGCTTGGCCAATTTTGTCGATGACGGGACGAAGCGGGACGGTCAAGCCGGTGGAGGGGAGCGGTCCATAGAAAGCGTGAATCTCGAGTGCGTGCAGATGCGACAGTTGGGAGAAGCCTCCGCACGTGACCCAATCCTCTGGAGAGAGATCAAACAACGCCTATGAGACCTGTCAGCATGGGATGAATAACGTGAAAGAAGCACATACAGTGAGTTGAACATCCAACACGGTGAGCACGAACTCTCTCAGAGCGGGGAAGACGGCTCCGATTTGCCGAAATGTGTCGAGATCGAAGGAGCGGAGCTTTAGGTCCAGCCCTTGGATGGGAGCAGTTGACCGTGAGAGTGCATCGATGACTCTCGGAAGAAGATCGACGTCCAATACTGTTGCCTCGAGTGCAACTTCGCGTACAGGTCGGCCCGGAATGAGGGTTTCGGCCTGCCGGAGGGAACAGCGAACGCTACGCAGCTTTGGCAGCGCAGAGGGCGAGAGGTTGATGATGTTCTCCCCGAAGATCTTCAGCATGTATAGCCGTTCAACGTTTGGAAGGGCATTGAGGATCTCGGCGGGAGGACCCCGCGCGCCGACCTCGAGATAGTCCACTGGAGGCGGGAAGCGGAATAAGTTCGCCGTGAGGGTGCGATCGAATTCCAGATACGACGAAAAGGAAAGCGTCGAAAGCCGAGCGCAGGCATTGCACGTCCGGAAGAAGAGCCGAACGTAAGCCGGGGCAAACATTTCGGTCGGAACTCTCGGATATGAGCGAGTACGAGATGCACCTGCCCGATCGATCGCGTCCAGACCAAAGTTCACGGCCATGGAGCGTACGTGGCGCGATAAGCGCGCTTTGCGAGCCAGCACGAGACATTGTTGGACAGTCGGGACGCCACGGCGGAGCGAGAGGTCCCGGTATAAGTGCCGCGTGGCGAGGTCATAAAAGCTGCTTGACACCGTCGACAACGCTGCCAGGTCGGCCCGAACAGGCACGAAGCCGAAGATAAGGTCCCAGAGCTCAACAGGCAGTGCCGTCCGCTCCGCCTGGCCGTCCAGGCTGGCGAGCAACATGGCCGGGTGGTGTGCGGGGCCGGTCGTGCGAGCGACCGCTGCATCGCACTTGGGCGGTACGAGGCAGGTACTTATCGGGGATGACCAACACGGCGGGAAAAGTATTCGTGCGTTACCTCCGCGTCCTGTCCCCTCCTGACCGCGACTCCGGCCGCGTGCGGCACCGGACCGGAGACCCCGGGGACCGCTTCACCTTCTAGCGCGCGATGAGCGCGAGATCACTGATGTTCCGGTTCTACGCGCTCGCTGCTCATCTTGGAAATGTCAGTTGCCTTCCTGGGACTACTGGGGGATTACAGACTCGCGAGCTCAGATACGGGCGCGCCGCGCGAGGAACTCACCGCGCCTCGTCACCTCCACCTGCCGGGCCCAATAGCCCAATGTGATGTACTGCCCGCCGTCCTCCTCATTTACAAAGCAATACCTTTCCACCTCTTGTATATCCGGGTCCTTCTCGTTTATCAGGATGAGACAGTAGAAGCAGTGTGCAGCTTGCATCAGAGGCAAGAGCGGCAGCGCTTGTACGCTTGTCACCACTCGGCCGATAGACGACGCGTGGAGCTCGAGTGTTTGCAGGTGCTTGAACTCTTGGAAGGCTTGAATACATTGGTTGCGCTTGAGGTGAGATAGCATCTGACGCTAAACTCAGTGATCATTAGAACAACTCGGAATAGGGAGACTACCTTGACATGATCCTCCACCTCGCTATATGCGACCAAATCGACGAGAAATGGCACACAAGCGGCGACCTCCTCATAGAATCCCGTATCAACCTTGAACACATGTATACTGAGCCTCTGCAGCGGGCCCGTGCTCCTCCCGAGCGGGGCAATAAATATCGGCACTTCGTCTGGGGTGATGATGCCGACGATGGAGAGCTGGGTGACAGGCCGCCCGGGGACGAAGTACACGATCGCGTTCCGTATGAGCCGCACGATCTGCATGTTCGGCACGGCGGCTGCGGAGAGGATGTCGAGCGCATATGTCGGCTCGTGGTCGGGGAGCTCGACTTCTACTAGCGACGGTAGACTGGAAAGCAGCGCGCGGGCATCCATTGCTATAGGGAGGGTGAGGCCGAGCAGGGGCAGCTGAGCGGCAGCGATGTTTGTCCCGCAGACACAGCGGTAGCCGCCCGCGTCCATATGGTGAAACTCGAGATTACGGAGGTTCTTCATCGCCCGCAGGGCACGGAAGACGAGCCGCAAGAATGCGGGCCTTGCGAGTCTGCGGTGGACCTCGGTCGGGTGGTGCAGCGTCAGGTTGAGCGCGCGGACGTGCGCGGCAAGATGTGGCTTGCGTGTGAGGAGACGGGAAAAGTAAAACGTCTGGGAGAAGGTGCGCAGGCGCGGGGAACGGAAGAGGTAGCGTGTCGTGAGCTCGTAGAGGGTCGTGCTGCATAGGCAGAGGGAGAGGAGTGTGGGCTTGTCCTCGGGGAGAAGCCTAACGGAGCGGACGATGTGGTCGAGCAGTTCTGGAGGGAGGTACATGGCCGATGTTTTCTATATCCCGACGTCAATTCAGTCCAGGTATGCACTGTCCTGGTAGGAAGTCATACGGAGTTACAAGTCCGCGAGGGTGGGCGGAGAATGCCTCGTCCGTGCGCAGAGAGTGGCAGAAGTCACGGCCGGCCAAGCTTCTCTGCTTCCGTCCCTTACGTCCCTTGTGCCGCATGCGACTGTCCATCGTCGCAGGCACTCCCCCCGCCCATACTCCCTCCCACTTGCCCCTCATTCCCTTCGTCCACCAGGTTCCGAGCGGGAGACCAGCAAGGATGGCGGTCCTGGACGAAATTGACCCGGAGCTCATGCGTCTCTGGAGCTTGATATCGGAGCTGTCGGACCAGCTCACACAGAATAGGCAGCAGGTCGTCCACCTGCAGCAGCAGGCGGATCAGGTCAAGGTGCGCTCCATTCTCTACTCATGACTCCAATGTAGCTAATGCAGAGTAGGGGCAAGCAGTGCACTGTGGGAGTGGATTCGCACTACGAAGATGGAATACGGACATTTCGAAGGGTGCGCTCCTCACTGTCGCCTCATCATCGCTCCGCTAACACGTCGGCAGAGGTATTCGAGTCCGAGCTCGAACGCATGAACGCGCACCTCGTCGTAGAGAACCAGACCCTCAACCACGAGAACAAGCAGCTCAACATCCTGCTGAAGGAGTACGAGCAGGCCCTGGACGTCATCATGACCAAGTTCCGCACGCACGCCCACAGCACACAGACGCACGATCTGGCGCTGACGAGGCACTACGAGGCGCTGCTGCTCACCTCCCAGAGCGCGCTCATGAACAGCTCGCTGCAGACGTCAGCCCAGCAGACCGAGTCGCTCGCCCGGCTATCGCACCTCCTCCGCGCGGCCCTCCGGTCCCTTCAAGGCGAGCCGGGGAGCCCGGACCCCTCCCCACCCGGCTCACCAAGCTCGCCGGAAAAGCTCGTTGCGCGTGGCCTTGCTCCTCCAGAAGAGTCGGGCGACTGGAACCTTGACCGGGAAGTCGAGCTCGCCCGACTAGAAGCTGAGAACAGCATGCTGCGCTCCCTTCTGGGGATCGCCGAGTCCTCGCCGGAAGAGCGCCGGCGGCTGCTGGAGGACTGGGAGCGGGAGAACGAGCGGCCATTAGGCGGGCAAGGGGCGATGAGCCCCTTTGCCGGGATGGGCAAGCGGAGGGGCCCGAGGACTTTCTCGCGGGGGATGGCGATGCAGCCGTTTGTTGGGGGCGGGGGCCAGTTTGGGCCGCCGCCGATGGGCCAGGGGAGGGGCCAGGGCATGGGCATGGGCGAGGGGGGGATGCGGTAGCCACATGGTGGGGCACCGAGGAGAGGAGGGGATTGGATACAGTATGGGACAATACCTGTTGCAGTAATACCACTTTGCGTAAGCGCGCATGTGCACGCCGCGGTTTCGATCAGGCATCCCCTAGTTGGTATCTTGATGCCAGAGGGAGGTACTGTAGCGTCACGATTGACCAAGATTTAATTGGGAACGAAGTAGAGCCACTCTCACAGCTCTGCACCGCGACCATGGCTGGAGCGACTTATGCCTGAGGAAGTCAGGTATGGCCATGCACCACAACGGGCGTGTTGGCAGCAGATGTGCCGCTAGAATATCTGTACATGCCTTTACAGTGTCATCATCCCGCACACGGCAGGAGGCCTCTGACTCTCCGTCGGTCGAATACAATGGCGTGTAACGAGTTCGGTGGTGAATATTGGACGAACGAGGCAGATTGTGGGACGACGGGCAGCGGCCGTTATGTGTTGACAACTGACGAGGAGGTGAAAGGGCTACAATTGATATGAACGGGGCCGATGATATGAGCAGCGCATGCCAGGGATAATACCGTAGGAACCACTTGATTTTGTCGTTTACTTATACGAAACCACTGGACAACAATGTGCGGAGGACTCGGGGTAGTTGGGTGCACTTGATGGCAAGACTGGGGATGCAGGCCACTGGAACTCTGGCAGGGACTGATAGTCAGCACCCTGGTTGCTGAAAAGCAGGTTATCAGCCGAAAAAGTGCTGCCTTGCCAAACAGCTGATAGCCATGATCAGCACCTAGGGTCTGATACCTCCATGGTCTGCATTAAGAGAGTGCCAGTTGGCCAGTTGGGCTCCCGGACCTTCATGCATCTCTCCTTTGGACCACCATCTCTCTGCCATTTCATTTGCTCACTGCTCTCTCCTCCCCCCCTACGTTGCATGTATCTCCTGCCAGCTTGCCCTTGTGGCCAACATATTTGGGCCATTGCAGGACCTCCTTCTGGAGGGCCAGGCTAGGCAATGTATACACACATATATGCATACTTTGTTGACTTTCAGCTTCCAACTCAGAGGCAGTGAATGGAGTGGTGAGGGGATAAACACACAATACTGTGATGCCATTGAGTGTGATAGACTTTAGACCTTGGCTGCTTGGATGGACACCAGACTGACAGATAATACAATAGGCATAGATAGCTGTATCTAATCATAGTGCTGATATTAATGAACTATACTACTGAAAAACAGCCAGGTGCTGTTTACTTATCACTTTTTGCTGCTTATCAGCCATTTCACCTAAGAAAACAACATACTGTTAATCAGCAACTACCGGCTGCTCATAATCAGCTCCTTCAAGGGTCTCAGTGGGCATAGAACACCCAGTGTAACCAGCTCAGTGTAACAGTTAAATCACTTGACTTAGCGCCAGTAGCTACAGGTTGCCTCACTAGCACTGCATTTTGGGTCAAAATTTTCTGGGTCAGAGAAGGTTAGCTGCCAGGACCTATCCTTACCCACATACAAGAATAGGCTATGAAATCTAGTGTAGAATAGCCTTTATCATTAGTGTATTAGATAATGTGGGAGATCAGAGACTGGGTCATATCAGGGACCAGGTCATCCTATTCAGTTCTCCCTTTCTGGCAAACTTAGGCATGCTGCAACTCAACCAAAACATCATATTTCCTGAATTTATATTGACACACGGTGAACTGGATATGGTCCCACACACTGGAGAGGTTCAAAATTAGGGAGAGCAAAAAATAGGTGAGTGACCTGGTCCCTGATCCAACCTGGTCTCTGATCGCCCACATTAGGCTTTTCTAATACAATGATATGTTGGTTTTCATTTGCTTGAATGGGGACAAGTTCAGCTGAGTTGTGAAGTTGTATCAACCAATGCGGCCAATACATAATATTGATTGCCATTGCAAATGGGTATTGCTAATACTATTCTTGACCAGCAAACTACAGCTATTTGTCTCTATCCCTCCTCAGTTACCCCCTACATATTCTGTGCAAGAGTGTTGAGCCCCACCTTGACTGGAATACATATCAGCTGCTGAACTGTGCCAAATGGAGATGAACTTACTGCCACCAACCAGCACCATAGGCCCATACTTGCCCCACACCTTCTTGATGACAGGGAGGAACTTCTTCCCACCCTTGTGGGTGTGGTACCCAAGGTGCTCCTTGGTATCCTGCACAGGTGCAGCAATGCTGACTGGGGCAACAGGCTGCATGGCAGTGATGTGGGTGGTCTGGGTGGTGGTGTCCAGGGCAATGGTCAGCTGGCCCACCGCAATCATAGTAGGGACTTTGTGGGTGTTGACCCAATCAATGCCGAGGCCAACACAGCTGTCCCAAGTCTGATTGTGCTCGGCAAGGCGAGCAATGTGAACCTTGTTGTCCTTGCACAGCTGCTCCTGGATGAGCTGCATGCGACGCAGCTGGCAGCCATACTCAAATGCCGGCACCTTGATGCGCTGCAGCTCCTGCACAAACTGCGTGGTTGTCATCTTTGCCAAATCTTCATCTGGGTAATGCTTGTCGAGGAGCTGCAACATTGTGGGAGGGGCAAGGTGTTCCCCCTTCTTGACAGCTGGCTGCAACTCATGGCCAACAGCAGGCTGGACAGCCTCAGTGTTCTCATTGGCCTCGGCGAGATCCTCGGGAATGGTAATGAACGCCTTGGGGCGCTTGACGGTGTCCTAGGAGAAGGTTAGTAAGATGTATGTGTACTAACCACGAAGGTCAGTAAGACTTCATAACTCACCTGCACAATCCCCCCCTGATTCAGCAACTCGATGAGTGGGATCCCATCCACCAGGGCCGGCACTCCATACTGCATCTCCACCTGATGGACCACCAAGATGGCTGTCATCCTTGCTGCAGCATTCCCCATCCCACACATTGCACTCCTGCTCCTGCTCCCAGTCTCCTCCCATGCCCTCTCCTTCCCCTTTGCCTTCCACTCCCGCTCAGCTGCCCCAGCATTCTCCATCTTGTGCTTGTGCTTGTGCATGTGCATGTACATGTGCTCATCATTGTGCTTGTGCTTGTGGTGCTCACTCCAGTTGTTGGCAATGTCTTGAGCAAGCTTCACATTGCTCAGCCCATTGTGGAGCATGTTGAGGGCAGCAGGCAGGGAGGTGGAGGAGGTGAACGAGGTCAGTGAGGAGGGAGAGTAGCTGTTGCTGTCAGACATATTGTAGTCAATAGAGTAGTTGATGATTGATGGTTGGAGGCAAGGAAGCAGAGTGTGAGGGCACACAGTAACCCTACAGGGCCGTCAAGAGTAGACAGAGATCAGAGTCAATGGTAGAGTGATAGAGTAGGTTGGGTGGGCAAGGATAGAGTGGAGAATAGGATAGATGAGGTGACTATAGAGACTACAGAGTACAGGTGTACAGTGGAGAGTCCTCAGAGACCAGATCTGAGGAGCCAAGGGGCCTAAAGCCCACCTATATATACCCTGCAGATCTGCATGGGTCAGGCTATGGAGCGTCTCATGGGACACATCATGGGGCACATCATGGGGCAGGCCATGGGTCACTATGAGTCAAGTGCGGCAGTGCATGTCTGAGTCATAGTTAGTCATGCTGAGTCATGGGGAGTGGCCACGCTCATGGCTGTGCGGTTGTCTGGGCCACACTCTGGGCCATAGGCCTGGACCCTGAAGGCTGGGCTCCATGCTGAGAAGCACTCCTAAGGCAAATAGAGGCCAAATAAAGTAGGAAATAGAGTGTCCCCTGACAGCCTTGCTTGGAGTATTAGGAATGGTAAGTTGTGAAGTGGTACTGACCAAACACAACCTGCTTACCTGTTCTTCCTATTCAATGACAGTTGCGGCACACCATAGAGTTAGCAAGTTCATGCCCTTGTTGAGCCTGAGGCTGAAGTTTGGCATGAGAAATGGGCCTGGGCCAACCTGTTTGTCCTGAGCTGGACCACCTTTGTTCAGCATGGTCCCTCCCTTCACATATCCAACCAGGTGGTACATGGCTTTGAGCATCTCCCACTGACAACTGTAAGTACTATGGAATCTATCCAATAAGTAACTGACACACCTGCAGGTGTTGCTTTATGTGAATGTCCATCTTGTCATACTCGTTCTTGTCCAGCTAGGTGACAAGCCCCTTGGGAGGGTTAGTGCCATCATGTAAGCCAGCTTTCAACACTGGTCTCTTCTTTGTAGGCTTGCTGGTCACCGGGAAGCTGACTTCAACATCCCCCACATCCCCCAAATTGTTGACTGAACCAGCGGGAGAGGGTGGGGGAGGTTGTTGGCTGCCAGGAGTAAGGGTATCAAAAGGAGGAGGGGTGCCAGAGGGGGGCAACTGGGTCTTGGGAATGAAGGATGGATTGGAAGAGAGTGGGGTGCCCAGGAAGGGCGGAGGGGGCAGTGAGGGGAGTAGAGTCAGTCTGAATGAATAGGAAGGATGAGAGGTGAGTTTTGAAGTTGTACCAACTGAGAGTCCACAGAACTTACACATTCAATGCAGGCCAAGCCTTCAACAATTGACTAAGGAGCTACATATTCTCACTCTGGGCAATCTGTTTGGAGTCCTGGCTCTGTGGATCATAGCTCTCCATCAAATCTTGGAGCTTGTTGACAAGGGCAATGGTGTGCACAAGGCCTGGGTTAGGCAGGGGAGGGAGGGAGGGAGTAGTGTAGCCTGGGGTCAATTGGCCAGGACTACATGATTAATATTGCAGGAGGGGAAGCAGGTCAGGTGGAGAAATGGGGGAAAGCCAGCTACATGAGATGGGGAGCCAGCCAGGTATTAATGCAGAAAGGTGAGCTGTCTCCATAGACAGGAAAGAAAACTAGGTAGCACAGGCTGGAATTTACCACATTCAGAAAGATGATCAATGATGATGACCTGTGCAAGGGTCCAATAGGAATCCAGCTCACTTGGCTTAAGACAGAAAATATCAGTATTACTATGCTACAACAGGCTATAAATTCTAGCTATTGTAGCCCTAGGATAGGTTGCTAAAGGTTGGTTGGTGATGCCTTTCCAGGGAAGTGCAGGGTAGGCTCTTGTGAGGGTGTTCCAGGCGGAATTTTACCACCGGGACCGGGGTAAATAATTGCTCCCTGAAACGCGGTGACTGTCGGCGCGACGCGGACCTCGGTTCGAAGCATTCGTGAAAGACCACTGAGGCGAACGCCGGGCCTCGCATGACCAGCGTGTTACCCTACCACACCACACGGGGGAAAAGGGGAGCCGAGAGGAGGAGGCTTCTGCTTTTGCTTTCGGTTTCTTTGAGCATAATCACAAGGAACATCTGCGATCTGATACTAAAGGCGCAAACACTAATGCCTGGCACGACTGAGCTTACGTCAGCAAAATTTCTCTACGGATGGTCCCTGACCTCGTTAGCGCTCGTCCTCCCTTCCTCCTCCCTCCGTCAACGCACCATGTCCTCCTCCGAAGCATCCTCATCCCGCGCACCGTCCCCCTCCCAGTCACATGGTGACGCCGCTTCACCACGCGCCGTCTCTCCACCCATAGCGCCCGCCGTCGACCCGACAGTGACCTTCTCCTCACTCGGGCTCATCGGCCCTCTCGTACAAGCCTGTACAGCGCTCAACTATACGCGGCCCACACCCATCCAGGTAGCGGCCATCCCCCCCGCGCTCGAGGGGAAAGATGTGATTGGATTGGCGGAGACAGGGAGCGGGAAGACGGCTGCGTTCGCGTTGCCGATATTACAGAAGCTGTGGGATGATCCCAAGCCGTTCTTCTGTGTCGTCTTAGCTCCCACTCGGTGCGTTCCCTACCTGTGTTTAATACGAACATTTAACCAATACTTCTGAACAGTGAACTCGCATATCAAATATCCCAACAATTTGAAGCACTCGGGAGTACGATCGGCGTGCGCTGCGCCGTGCTCATCGGAGGGGTGAAGATGGTCCCTCAAGCCGTCGCGCTCAGCAAGCGCCCTCACATTATCGTCGCCACCCCAGGCCGTCTTCAGGATCATCTCGAGAACACGAAGGGGTTCTCTCTGCGTGGGTTGAAATACCTGGTGATGGACGAGGCGGATCGGCTGCTGGATCTCGACTTTGGCCCGATCATCGACAAGCTGCTCAAGGTTATACCGAGGGAGAGGAACACGATGTTGTTCTCCGCGACTATGACGACGAAGGTCGGGAATCTGCAGAGGGCATGTTTGAAGAACCCAGTCAAGGTGGAGGTGTCGTCCAAGTATGCATGCAAATCTATTCGTTTACCGCTTGCTGACACGAAAACAGGTACCAAACCGTCTCGACTCTTTTACAATCCTATGTGCTCACTCCGATGACGATCAAAGAGCCGCAACTGGTGCACATCCTCACGACGCTCACCGGGCTCAGCACGATCGTCTTCGTGCGCACCATCCACGACGCGACGAAGCTGACCCTGTCCCTGCGGCACCTCGGCTTCCCCGCAATCCCGCTGCACGGGGACATCTCACAGGACAAGCGGCTCGGCGCGCTCACGCGGTTCAAGGCCGAGCGCGGCGGCATCCTGGTAGCTACGGATGTGGCGAGTCGTGGGCTGGACATGCCCAAGGTGGACGCGGTGGTGAACTACGACCTTCCGACGAACTCGAAGGACTACATCCACCGCGTCGGGCGCACGGCGCGTGCTGGGCGGGCCGGCAGGGCGATATCGATCGTGACGCAGTACGATGTCGAGTTGCTGCAGCGGATCGAGCATGTTATCGGGAAGAAGCTGGATGCGTATGAGGAGACGAGCCGGGAGGAGGTGGAGATGCTGCGGGAGCGCGTGGGCGAGGCGGTACGGGCGAGCACGATGGAGATGAAGGAAGGGGATGGGAGGAGGACGCAAGGCGGGCGGGGGAGGAAGCGGGCTAGGGAGGGCGCGAGGGAGCAGATGGACAGGGACGATGATGAGGTTGAGGCGGGCATGCCGCGGTTTAAGAAGGCCAAGGCGAGGCGGTAGCGCGTGTGACTGACATTGTAGGACATATGGACTATGCGACTTGGCTTGTGAAGGTCATTCACATCAATTAGTCGACAGAACGAGCTCAGCTAAAGGAGGTCAGCGCTTGGGTGAGCTGCTGGCTGGGTTCATGAAGCGCATATGGGCCAGAATCGGTATGTAATATGACTGATACAGCAAGTTGAGAGTGGGTAACGCAAGCATGATCGGTATCTCCAAAAGTGATAAACAAACCCCGAATGAATCGCCTCTAAACAGTATGCAGCGTGGCCGTCGCCCGCGTTAGTAGTCCCTTGACTTTCCGTTCCAGGACGTCTCGCTGCCTGCGCCGCTCCGCAAGCTGGTAGGCAGGCGTGTCCTTCCTCCGCTTCCATTTCAGCCCGTCGTCCGGCTTCATCTTCGACAGGTCGACCACCCTGGCCGACGTGGCGTGCGTGAGGACGTCGGAGTACAGGTGTTTTGTCGCTTCCGCCAGCGTGCGGACGGAGGGAGGTGTGACGGGTCGATCGGACTCGTCGTCCGAGTCGACGCTTGTATCCGCGACGAGGCTGGGAGGTGCCGATATACCAGGTACAGATGTGCGGGAGGAGAGGATAGGTTCCAGAGGTGGAAGCGAGTTGAGCTCCTTGAGCAGGCCCTGGCCCTTGAGATAAGAGTTCTCGGACCGCAGGAAACGCAGAGCACCCTTGAGGGAGTCAATCTGAAGTAAGCTCCGTCAACAATGAACCCGCTCCAAAGAGATATTTGACCCACCTGCTCCAGCAGCTGAGATGTCTCCAGCGTCCCCTCGGCAAGGATCGGGTCCCCGTCTCCCAGGTTGAAGCTCCTATCAGCCGACGCGCCATTCGCCTTGAGCTTGGCATTCTCCTGCTCGGCAGCATCCAGCTCTGCCTGGATCTGCTCCAGAGACTCCTGGTACGACGCCTCGGACTTGCGGAGCTTTCCAAGTTCCGACTCGAGGTTGGCGATGACCTCGGCCTGCTTCTTGAGCGACTCCATGCGGCGGTCCATCAGCTCCATCTTTACACCGCCCTCTTGGATGATCTGGTCTTTGGTCTTGATCACGCGCTGCAGCTCGCCCGTTTGCTCCTTGAGCAGGGATACTTCGCGTTCTGCTTCGAGGTTGACAGCGGCTTTCGCGCGTATCTCTTCCACGCGAGCGATCCATGGAGCGTTGCCGGTGACTACGCATTTATCAGTCAGCTGAAACAATGAGAGGCACAAAACCATACTTCGTAAGATGCTTTCCGCCTCCAGAGTGACCGGAAGGAAAGCCGCAGCTTCGCTTGCCATTTCGCTCAGTGTTTCAGAGACGGCATCCCATGATGCGTTTTGCTTTCCCAGAGCTTCGTTCGCCACAGTCCGTATCATGGAGACGATCTGAGACAGGTGCAGGACGCCTTTGGAGTCTCGGATATCCATTACATACATACTGACGCGTTGGGCCAACTGAACAATCTCTGAGCAGAGGCCCTTCCTCACAGCCAAAACAACTCACCTGGATACCGAAATCGATCGTTTTGCTCATATGCTCCGTCAGGCCACCCAAGGTTGGAATCAAGTTGGAGCGCAGTGCGGCCTTGTCGTTCACGAGATCTTGGATGCGAGCAATGATTTTCCTAAAGGAGAACATCATGACGGAGTCAGATAGCACTCGTTACAGTACTCACCTGATCGCGGTACGAGCGCTCCTTGCCTGCCCGAGAACGCTGTTCAATGGCTCATAAACAACGTCATCCTGCTCCAAATCGTCTGATTCAAAGACGATCTCTGAACCCGAGCAATGAGACAGCGTCCTGAAACTAAAAGACACAACTTGCCTTCATCCTCGGTGGCCGAAGATAGAGCTTGCTGCACAAGCCCAAGTGACGCCATGAAGGTGTCCAAATCATAGTCGACGGACGTAGCCAAATCCAGTTCTTGCTCCCCGAGCGCGAAGTGGAAGCCAGCGAAGAACGTTTCTGCAAGATGCTCGAATTGTGCCAACATCCTGGGCACTCGTATGAGGTCAAGTAGACGAACAATGGGCTGTGAGACTTACTTCGATACGTCGCTCACACAGTCCTCCTCTCTGAATTCTTCACGACGCAACCGCTCGATGTGCATGTCCAGACGCTTCTCCATCCCAGCAATCTCCGGGAACAAGCTGCCCGCCTTGATGAATATATCGGGATCGCAGCGCTTCAGAACAGCTACGAATCGGCGGCAGAGACCCGAAAGATGTGCAATCCGCCCACGCATCTGAAACGCATATCAGACCATATACCGATGAGTAACCGATTGAATACCTCGCAAACACCGACCAGGCTCTCCGATACATTCTCGATCAGACTCTCCGGCAGATTGTACTTTTGTGCCACGACGGCATTGATAAGATCTGCCTTGTATGCGAGCCTGGAAAAGAACAGATAGCACGCCGTAGCATCGGCATCGCCTTCGAAATACGCCTGGGGCAGGAACAGCTGGACGATCTGCAGGTGCTCCTTTGCCTGTGCGGCATCGAGTCGCCGGAGCTCGAGGTCGATGTTTTTCGTCTGGTTCTTCGCAACAGTAGACTGCAGCTTCATGTTCGCCGCGAGAACCGCTTGACTGTGCGTGTTGAGCGCTTGCGATTCGGTGTCCTGTGTGGAGAGCCTGCTGCGCAGATAGTCGTTATCACTGTGCTCATATGAGCAAGCCGACCCGATAGACGAAGCGTTACTATGCGCACCTTGTCAGGGTCGCCATCGCTTCCCGGAACTGCTGGAGCGCATGCTCATAGTCCATCATTGTATCTTGCTGGGATTCAATTTGACCCAACGCTGCCCGGAGCTCCGAAGACCTCGCATCTGCGGCTGTATCAGACAGCTGATCCAGCATGGGAGGATGTACGCACCAAGATCTTCCTGGAGCTGCTTCTCCGTCTCCAAATGCGTCTCCTCCAGCTCCTCATTGAGCTCCTTGAGCGTCTCGTAGTCCTCGATGGTGATGTCCTTCTCCGCCAGCTCCTCGGACAGGGACATGACGCGTTCCGTAAGCTGCATGACCATGTCCTCTGCGCCCAGCGACGCGTCCAGCTGCGCCTTGAGATCGTCGATCTGAGCCTCGGCGTTCTCGAGTTTCGACAGTGCCATCTCGTATTGTGCTGTGCCAAAGAGTTGGGTTAGCGATCAAGGGGAAGTATTCGCAAGATGATGCACGTACACTGCAAGTCCTCGACCGAGGCAACCTCCCTCTCCAGCTCGTTGATCTTCTTCCTCTGCTCTCTCTCACTCTCCTGCGCAATGTCACGCAGCCTAGCAGCCAGTCAGCAGTATACCCGATAAGGTAATCGGTACACGCACTTGAGCAGCGCCTCCTTCAGCCTCTCATTATGTTTCTCCAGCTGCACATAAGCCAGCGTCCTCTTCCCCTCCTCCTCTCCCCCATCCCCACTGGGCGCAACATGCCCCTCCTCCCCGCTCTCGGCGAGCGCCCTCTCCTCCCGCAGCACATCCCGTTCCACCTCGCTCTCCGCCAGCTGCTCCTTCAACTCCTCCACCTCCGCCTCAGCCGCCTCCGCGCGCTCTTCTGCAACCTCTTTGTCGAGCAGGGACATCTCGAGCTGCTCGCTTTGCTCCTGCAGGCGCGCTTCGAGAGAGTCCTTCTCCACGCTGAGGTCTTTGACCGTCCGGCGGAGGTCGACGAGGTCCGTTTGCTGGGATGTCAGTTTGGCTACATAGGCAGTCAGACACAGCTTCCGTAGGAGAGAAGGGCAGCACATACCTTGCAGCTTCGGGCGCAGAGCAACGAACTGCTCCGCGTCCGCCAGCCTGCTCTCCAGCTCGCGGATCCTTCCCGAATCGTCGGCCCGCTTGACCTCCAGCACCCTCACCTTCACACGGAGCTCCTCCAGTTCCCGCTACACAAACCGTCAGTCTCTCATCACAAAGCCATACTGACAGAACACTCACATGATGCGCCGGAGGCGGGGAGGGTGACCGCTGCACCTGAGCAGTGTACGGCATCTCCTCGCTCCTCATCCTCTCCCTCTCAGAAACAGGACTATGGTTGACCCTCCTGAGCACGGGGCTATGCGCGGGCCTAGCGGGCGCCTGCGGTGTCTGCTCGAGGGGCACATCGTCCTCCAGCTCGTAATCGTCCGGTGGGGGGATCGCGGAGAGGCTCTCTTCCTGGATCTTTGCGGGGGGCGCGGAGATGGGGGTGGACAGGGAGGGGGCAGTGCGGGTCGTGAGGGGCGTCTGGAGGGTGAGCCGGCGGGAGGAGGCGGTGGGCCCGCTGAGGCGGGAGATGGGCGTGGGGCGGGGGAGTGTTGGTGGTGGTCTCGCTGACACGGGTTTGGGCGGGCTGGCAGCTCGGGAAGCCAGGGAGCTGGAGGAGGATGTTCGCTGCGGTTTCAGCCCCACTGAGGTAGAGCTTGGTCGGGAGAGGGTCTGTGCGGACTGGGTGCGCGAGATGGACTGGTTTGAGAGCGTGCGTGCGAGGGAGGGCGGCGCGCCCAGCCGGGTGGGCGTGGAGGTGCTGCCTGTGCTGCCGGCGCTCGAGGTGCGCGGGGCGAGGGTGGTGCGCATCGCGCTCGGGGGAGGGGCCGCGGTGCGCGATGCTGGCCTTGATGTTGTTCGCGAGAGGGGTTGCTGTACTACATTCAGGATGGGGGCAGGGTACGATCGTGCGTCGTGGACTCACCGCCGGAGCGGTCTCCTCGAGCAGCTTGACCTGCGCACTCCTGACGAACACGCCGTGGCCCGGCTCGCAGCTAAAGTACCTGACCCCGTCGACACTCCCGTCGTTCTTGCCATTCTGGTCAAAGAGCTCGACGCCGATCCATTTGCCCGGTGCGAAGGAGGGCAGGCCGACGAAGCGGACGCGGCCGCGGCCGGCGGTGACTTGCACGAGCGAGTTGACCTGCAGGTCGGGCGGCGGGACGGGCGGCATCGCTGCCTCGTATGAGGGAGGAGTGGGCCAGGCGGGGTATGCGTGCTGTATGCGCAGTGTGCAGTGACGCTGAGCGGGCGACGCGTTGGGTATGATGTAGAAAAGTTCCGGATAGGGACGCGCGCTGTGTTTCTACGACACCGCCGTAAACAGGCTCGTTTTACATGACTTAGCCCATATTCACACAAGTACATATCCACGCAATGCGCAGACTTGGGTGAACGTGTGTCGACTGCTACGCACTATAGCATTCCATGGACAGAAGTTACAATCCACACTTGCTCGATGCGAGCATAGGAAAGGTATGCTGATGCATGAATCATCATTTTACTGGGCCTACGGCATACACAACGCGACAAGTGCACTTATTCGTTCGCGCTCATAACTACAAACACAAATCAATAACCGCATCCATAACAAAGGTAAATCAATACTCACTAGCGTTGATCAAATCGCCGCCGCTCTCCTTAAGCGCCCTGACGGCCTTAGCCCTCGAGCAGTTCACCTGGCTCATAACGAGCTCGATGTCCTTGGGGTCCACGCCCGTCTCGTCCACCTCGCCCTCCTCCTCCTCAGGCTCCTCCTTCTTCGTCTCCTCAGCAGGCTCGAGTGTAGGCACCTCGTCGTCGTCCTCTTCGTCCGCGCCGGACTTGGCGGCCTGGGACAGCTGCTGCGCCGCATTCAGCTGCGCCTGCGAGTTGAGGTCCTCGATCTGGCGGGAAATCAGCTACTACACATAGCTGGACACGCGCGCACAAACGCACCTTAGCCTCGCCGAAAACGATGTAGCAATCGCTGTTGGGGCTCTTGTACACGTCCGGAGTAGAGATCACAAACAGCACCTGCACGCCCCATGAGCCCACATTCCCAAACTGCCCACCCCATCGAACTCACGTTCTTCGGCCTCCTCAGCGTGACCCTCGTAATGCCCGGGACCTTCTTCAGCCCCAGCCCAAGCAGGGCCTTGCGGGCCTTGCGCTCCGCCCGGCTCTGGATCTTCTCGAGCCCGTCTCCCTGCTCATGATCGTGCTCATGATCGTGGTCGCCGTGGTCATGGTCATGGTCGTGATCATGATCATGCCCGTGGTGGTCGTGCCCGTGGTGGTCGTGCTCGACGTCCGAGTGGTCCGAGATCTCCTCGATGGATGCCATAGTTGCTGCCTATCCAATCCAGTCAGCAACCATCCCCTGCTCACACACGCACAGAAGCCCCTCGCAAGAGGCTCTACAAATGCGCAATAAGAGCGCATACACACACCTTTTTCACTTCTGTTGACCGGGAGGAGGAGGCGGACGACACCGAGGGAAAATTGGCCCTGGGGAAGTAAATTGCTTCCGGGAGGGTGTAAGGGTTCGCCACTGCCTTTTTAGGCTTCTCAGTCTTCTCAGTGCAGCAGCTTGACCGTTGCGCGAGCATGAGCACTTCACAGGCAGCTCGGGAGGGCGCGGAGAAGCGGATCGTTGTTCTCATATCCGGATCAGGTATGCAGTACATCGATGTCCAATTACGTTATACCAATTCCATGCAGGCACCAACCTGCAAGCGCTGATCGATGCCTGCGCTAGCAGCTCAATACCCAACGCCCGCATCGTCCTCGTATTCTCCAACCGTAAAGCGGCCTACGGCCTCGAGCGAGCGCGCACCTCCCAGCCTCCCATACCCACCGGATACCTGGCCCTTGTAACGTACCTCAAAGCCAACCCTGGCAAGACCCGTGTCGACTACGACGTTGCCGTTGCGAAATCGGTGCTGGAGGCCAAGCCAGACATTGTCGTTCTGGCGGGATGGATGCATATCCTGTCCGCGGAGTTCTTAGAGGTGTTGTACGAGGGGTCGCCGAGAGGACGTGACCTGCCCATCCTCAACCTGCATCCGGCCCTCCCGGGCGCTTTCGACGGCGCTAACGCGCTCGGCCGCGCGTATGATGCCTTCAAGGCTGGCGAGATCAAGAACACCGGGGTGATGGTGCATCGTGTGGTACCAGAGGTCGATCGTGGGGAGCCGGTAGTGGTGCGAGAGGTGGAGATCAAGGAGGGGGATAGTCTGGAGGATCTTGAAGCGCGAGTTCACGAGATCGAGCATCGAATCATCGTCGAGGCGACTCGGCAGGTGTTGGAACAGCAAGGGCCGGCGCCATAGCGTGCCGATGAAAACGATGCTGACGAATAGGCAAGGAAGCTCAACTCTTCCCCTTGGCGGCTTTCTGGATCGTCCACGTTGGCACAGTGGCATCCTTCTTGACCACCTCGCCCTGCTTTGCGCGTTCTTTCATGAACACCTCGACAGTCGCTGCCTTCTCGAACCCGAGCACCGAACAAAGCCAGTTGCCTCTGTCGAGTTGCAGTTGCATGTATGCCGCCTTTAGGGTTGCCCATGTACGCGATCGTGTCTTCGCGAGAATAACAATGAGCATTCTCTGTACCAGGTCGCTCCGAATCGGGGAGGGGCGGAGGACGAGTTGCGAGAGAGCCCAGAAATTCCCTCGTCGGACATAGGCAGCCGTGACAGCTACCAGTTGGAATGTGGCCGAGGTTGGGGGCGACAGATCCTTCAATCGAGATAGGAAATCTTGTTGCGAGGGGTAAGCGGTGTGGAGCAGGTGGAGCAGGTAGACCGCGGTGAATTCGTCTCGATTTGAGGTGACCAGCGCTCCATTGGGGTTTGGTGCGGCTGGTGTGGTCCCAGTTGTCAGATACAATAGGCCGGTCGTGAGCATTGCTTCGTCGGCTTCATCGTATAGATCCGGGACTAGATGCCCGAACACGCTTGAGAGGGCCTTGTCTTCCTGACAATAGACGGCCAATCGAGCAGACATTTCGTATGCCTCCACGGCGAAACGATCCACCCGCTGCGAAGCCAGGATACCTTCTCGCAACTTGCCTACTTACGATGAGAGCAGGTCGGAGTATAGCTGAAAGTCACGCACGTAGCATGATCAGGATATTCGTAAGCGTTTCTAGCTGACTGGGCGACAGTGACGATGTGCCATCGTCGTTCAGAGGCGGAGGGAACGCATTAGCAGCTTGGTAGGCGGAAATCTTGCCCAGAATCAGGTTCGCTCATCGGCCAATATTGAATGGCCTTACATGTTTGTCAATATATTCTTGAAAGTCTTCTTGGATCTTGAAGTCTTTCAGCCTGCCCCAACCTTAGCATACATTTGAGGGATTCAGCAAGTGAAACGTACGTGTCGTTGTCATCGTCGCTACCTCCGCTGCGGCTGATCATGGCGAGCCGTTCCATCCTATCCAGCGGCTTTCCCATCCCTGCCCTCTCCCTCCTCCTATACTCTTCTGTACGCTGTCGCAGCGCTGGTGGGATATACCGACCTCGTGCCGACATGGTCGTTGTCGTTCGTGTTTGGCTCGACGCGTCGACGAGCGCTCAAGTGGCGCCCAGACGCGACCCTTGTGAGCTCTATTTTCGACATTTACCTGGCGTGCAGTATACGGCAATCAAGCTATCATCGCTGCCTGCAGCTGCGCGCGAAGAGACGCTGAATAGCCTTACTTGGGAGTTGGGTGCTGGTGTCATATGCCGCCTTTTCCTCGACTCCGGTTTGCGCCATCCCCGACAGGATCCTTCCATCTCGGTGGCCTGCGTACAGCGCTCTTCAACCACCTGTTGGCGCGGAAGTGGGGAGGGAAATGGCTGCTGCGAATAGAGGATACAGACCAAGTGCGTTGACCTCACGTTGCCCCGCAATGATACTATATAATAGCTGTATTGTAGACGAGACTGGTAGAGGGAAGCGTCGATGAGATCCGCAGTGGCTTAGAGTGGGCGGGCCTGAACTACGACGAAGGTGCGTACGAGCGTCTATTCGCCCTGCACAATGCCTTACTTCTGAAGCAGGGCCTGTCGTTGGAGGGAAGTATGGTCCTTACTTCCAGGTGCGACACATGTCCTTACGATAGGCAGAGTTTCTGACACCGTCCCAGTCACAACGATTAGATCTCTACCACTCGCACACAGCTGAGCTTCTGAAGGTGCCGTGCTCCGACTGAGCTCCGTCTTCTCCCGTCTTAGGAATTTCCCAGAAAGATCATGCCTATCGATGCTTCTGTAACCCTGCACAGCTGGCCGAGATTCGTCTAAGACTGGTGAATAATGGATCGATGGCTGGATACGATCGGACATGTAGAACTTTGGAACCAGAGGAGGTGAAGCACAACCTGTCCCTCGGTAAACCGCATTGCATACGTCTCTCTGTATGTACGTTCCGGGAACATGGTGAATGAGTTAGCTGATTCTGTGACAGACACCTGATGAACCGACTCCGAGGTTCAACGACCTTGTATTCGGCAATCCTTCCCCAAATCCAGTCCCTGTGGATCCAATAATTCTTAAATCGGATGGATACCCGACTTATCATCTCGCAAATGTGGTCGATGATCACGCTATGGAGATCACGCACGTACTACGAGGCGAGGAGTGGCTGCCATCAGTGCCGTTGCACCTCACGCTGTATTCTGCTTTTGGCTGGGAGCCGCCGCAGTTCGCCCATCTGCCTCTGCTGCTGAATGAGGATGGTAGCAAGATGAGCAAGCGCACAGGTGTTGGTGCATTCGTCTCCGAGTACAGGGTAATGTATTTAAACTCTCCGGTCCTTGAACGCAGCTGATTGTGTTGATAGGAGCAAGGCTGGGAACCAGAAACACTGCTCAATTGGCTTGTACTAGCAGGCTGGGGTGGCAGGCGCGATCCGTATGGCAATCAGGATCTTGCTAAAACGCCAGTGTATCTCTCCATAGACGAAGACCTGATCGAAAGGGTGGGTCGTAGTCCGAATCGTGTTGCTGTTCACTGACCTTTGGACAGTTTGATCTCAGAAACTTCACCCACCGACGATCAGTGCTCGCTCCCGGCTTGCTCGCAAAGCTAAATAGGCCACACATTCATGCCAAGCTTTCCGATCCCAGAGAACGTCGCAAAATAGTTGAGAAAATGTTGCCAATAGTGAAGTCCCACTTTCCAGACAGGTATTCATATTTATTTCTCGTTCCGTGCCTGAGCTGATAGCGTTGCCAGCCCTAACGCAAACTATGAATTCGTAGAGAAAGCGCTGCTGGCCCTGGAGGTATGTCGCTTCTTGCCCAGGTTGTTCGCTGACTGAACAGCACCTGCAGCACCAGCTGGATAAATTGGGAGACTTCCCATCCATATCCGGCTACCTCTTTCAGGAGCCTGACTACAACGATCCAGCTGTCGTCATGGCAAAGAAGGCTGTCGGTTCTTTTGATTCCAGTGCGTGCCCTTTTCTTCCCCCAGAACTCGTCCTGATGCAGTGTAGCTGCATGTCTCAAGCGCGCCCAGGAGGAACTCGCGTCCTTGGAGGACTCGCAATGGACAGAACCAGAGATCAAGAGGGCTCTCGACGGAATAAAGCAAGAAGTGGGAGGGACGAAGAAACTCATGTCCGCGCTCCGGTACGCACTGACGGGTGGAAAGGTGTGTTTCTCACTGCAAATAAGCGCAGGCTGAGGCTGATGGAGGTACAGTCCGGCGTCGGAGTTGCACTCACTTGCGTGCTCTTGGGGAGGGAGACCGTGATGGACAGACTCAAGAAAGCTATGGATTCATCGCAGGAGGTCGTTTCCCCGGTATGAGGACGTCTTGCACCACGAAACCCATGCACAGTCCGCTCTGTCAAGATCATCTTGGATGTGGCATACATCGCGGTCATTCACCTGTACCATGTCTCACGCAAAGACCCAACGACAGTTGGACCGACGGGACAGTCGCGCTGCTAGATGAAGCCACTCCACTTGTATTATCAACAACCCGTCCGTCCCATCCCTGGCCAAATCGCTGCTCCTATCCGTGAATTCACGTGATACCCCACGCGTCAACCCTTCACGCCAGTCCAGTAGTCCAATCCGCAATCTTCCCCCCTCCCAAAGCCGCAGAACCCTCACATGCATCCCCTCGGCAATCACCCGCCCCTTTCGCCTCTTTCCCCGTCTTCCAAACACCCCGTCCCTTGCCAGATCATCCACTTTCACGCCCACTTCCACCGCCTTCTGCTCTCCTCTCGCTCGCCCCGGCAGGGTAGCTCGGGGCCTATAGGAACAGCGCTGCGCTGGGGCGGTGCATGCCTGGAACGGCGGCGGCGGCGGAGCACCGTCCCTCCTTGTCCTGTCGGAGGACATTCTGGAGGTATCCGAGCACCCAGTCAGCGGATGCTGGATACGGACGCGCGGTCCATGCGCCAACCGGGGCTTGCTCAACGTCCGTGATCAAATGCCGAGGAGAGCTGTACAAGTATGATCGTGATTCATAGCGAGGGAAAGTGGTGGAAAGCATGGTGGGCCGAGCTTAGTGCTAGAAAGCCAAACAGTGTTGCTGCTGCTGCTGCTGCTGCTGCTGCTCAGCAGCCAGACTGAAATAGCGGCGACCGTTGCCCGTCTGTGTTTGTATGGCGTCGCCGCTCATTCAGTAGGGCACATGGGGCGGCGTGAACTATTTCTGGGGCGTTTTTTCCAAGCCGCGCGGGTCTGAAAGAGCAGGTGATCAAGCAGGTCAACCTAGTTTCGAAAGCAACGGCATAAACAAAAGCTAACGACCACCGAAGCCTAACTGGAACAGCTGAGAGGACCGGTCCACCGGGGCCGGCCCCGGCAGAATGTGCAGCGGGGTTAAGCCCGCAACCACCCAAACTCCGCTCGAGCTAAACGCCAAGTTCCGACGTGCCAGTTCGCAGCAACGTGAAATCTGAATCTCAGCACGGCGCACCCGAAGCCAGCGGCACCGTCGGCGGGCGAACGGAGCCCAGCGGCGTCGGCGGAGCAGCGCTCCCATCCCTGCAGGGCGCGGCGGAGGGTTGAGGGCGGAGGGCAGTGCATCCAAGGCTCAAGCTCGGTACCGCGATTTCTTCTTGGTTGCACTGGTGGGCTGGCGGGGGGAGGGGGCGGGGAGGTTATCTCAGCCAGAGCTGGCGCCTGCGGCCTGCCAGCACACCGGTCCAACGGCTCGATGGCGGCTGGCGGCGGTATTGCGGCGGCGGGGTTAGGCCGCTCTACAATATTTTTACTGTAGTGCGCCAGCGAGCTGGGGATTTCACGAGCGGGATCGGAGTAAGCTTGGTCGACCGGCGACCGGCGACCGGCTTCGGCTGGAGATGGACTGCCTCAGCCTCAGCCTCAGCCCGGGAGGCTGGGTCTACAATGGCGGAAGATCGGAACTCTGGAGAGAGTGCAGGTATGTATGTGGGATGAGGACGGAGGAGGGAGGGAGCCTGGAGGTGGGCGAAGGTTCTGCTCTGCGCTGTAGAGTCTTTTGCAGTCCTTGGCTGTATGGCAGGTTCTGAGAGTGGGGAGTTGACGTTCCGAGTTCGAGGATGCGGGCGGGACATCCTCGGGCACCGGCGCTGGCCCCCACCAGGGGTAGGACTTCCTTAAGTCCTACCCGGGCCCCTCCAGCACAAACGCAAGATCGTCCCAGAATCTCCGGCCCCGGAAGGCGGAAGCTGAAGCTGTGAAAGTGGACGATCTTCGAGACTCACACTACATGGATGGGAGGGGCAGGGAAACGAAGCGGGACGAGGGGCCTCGCTGCCAAGCCGGATGAGCTCGGAGACCGGCGTCTCGGGGGTTAGGGGGTTAAGCGTTACAACTTACGGCACAGCGAGTCACTGGCTAACTCCGCTGTCCGTTTGCTGTGAGTCGAGCCGCGCGGGGCGTAGACGAATTGGGGTTTTGGCCAGCCATGTGGTCGGCGGCCGTGTATGTACTTGGTATATAGTGTGTTGGTACTGTATACGGTGTGCACCGTGGTTGTCAGACGGACTGTCGGGACGGGGCGGCCCGAAACGGGCAGGGTGCGGGCGGGGCGGGCCCGCGCTGTGTGCCCGCTCTGGGCATCTCATATGGGTATCAGGCTAGGAAGCGGCGGGAGGGGTAGAGAGAGTTCAATTACGAATTGGAGTGCTGAGGGGACGAGTGGGAGGGGGATTCAATTATGCACGTTGGTAAGTACAGTATTACCTAGCTCGTAAGAGTCTGGTCTATTCCCCCTGGGTTGAATGCGTGTCAGTTTCCTTGTGCCACTGGATATGTCATGGATTTTTTCGTATTCATTACGAGGCATGCCGCACGAGGCATCACGAGGCGGTGCGTGGCGTCCGTTTTTTTTTTGCTTCCCTTTTGGTTCCGTAGCTTTCATTTGGACCGTCTGTCCCTATTGCCTGATGGGGCGTGGTTTTCGGCTAATCCGGCAAATCTTCTCGTCCTTGAATTCCCTCCGTTTGTTGCTCGCACAGCGTATCCTTCGCTGTCATCGAATGATCTCAGGGACTCTCTTTGGTGCTTGCTATCATCTGCCTCTCTCGTCTCCTTAGCCTGCCTCTATAATATCAATCATCGATCTTCTCGACGCCTTCTGCTCCACTCCATCCTATCGATTTGCTGTGTACTCTGTCAACATCTTGGATACGTTTTGCATCATGTCGATTGCCTCGGCTCGTGACGCAGGCATTTCAGCTGGTTCTGGTAATCTCGACCTGCAGTTCATGAAGATCTGTAAAGCGTCTGCTCCAGGTCGTGAGGTTGCGTGGGCACAGCTGGTATCTGATAGTTTTCAGGCGACTACAAAGGTCAGTTTCCTGTTTGTTCTTCGTTGACTGCCTCGGTTCATAAGTGTAACTAATATTCTTCTTGTTAGTCTGTTATCGATTCTGTCGTGACTAGTAATGTCCGAACTTATGATTCTTTGACATCGAAGATGGTGGACCTTATGGGCGAAGAGTGGCTTTCCTCGCTGTGTCAGCTGGTGGACAATGCAGTGCTATCCGGTTCGTTATCTATTGGATCAATAACGCCTGGGCTTCGTCGCTTGATGGGGCCTGCGTGGCTTTCTCGCGTGGGCGATTCCGCTGCAGCCGTCGGTATCTCGTCCATTGGGCCTGATAGGCGCGTCTCATTCAATCCGGCCGCAGAGGTACTTAAGGCTTATTGGTTTGTTCTATTATGGAACTGACCATCCATTTAGATTGCCTCCATGTCCTTCTCGGACGACGAAGATGTACCTTCTATTGTCATAGGTAGTGATGCACACCAACCTTCTTATATCGCTACCTCCTTCGTATGTCATCATGATTGGTTGTGTCTGTCCTTATTTTCTGAACCTTGTTTTCTTCAGATTGGACTCGGCACGGCTTCTTCGGTTGATAGCGATGCACATGTCTTGTCTTCGGGGAGTGCTCCTCTGGCCGTCGATCGAAAGGTATGCATCGTCACCGTGTCCTTCTTTTCACGATGCCGATCTTCATTCAGCGACGTAATACGTCTTCCTCAACCGACGAAATGCATATCTCGGTTCGTGGTTATGTCGCTGTAATTATTCAATCTTACCTGTTGCTTGTAGGGTGGTTCTGTGTCCTCGGACAGTGATGCTGCAATTCATCAGGGAAAGAGGGTAAAGCTTAATAATGGTGATGTCCTCGATGTACCAAGCAGAGTTGCTATCCCTGATTCTGATTCGTCTGCTCAAGTAAGGTATGTTGTTTCGTTGACCTACGTTTTCATGTTGTTGACTTTGTCGTTAGTCTATCTGACTCCTTGAACGACATGATTCTTATTCATACAGGTGAACTGTGTTCAATCCTCTACTGCAGCTGTTGGCAAAGTAAGGTATTGTTCTTTCTTTCGTTTGACTCTCATGTTAACTCGTTCGTACAAGTCTTCTGCGGGTCCTCCTTTCGGTCCGGCCTGGGTTCGTCTTTTCCTTGTGTCCTTCCTTCATCATGCTAATTTTTTCAGTGCGATAAATGCATTCGAAAATTGTTGAGGCAGAAATCGCAACACGTGGAATCCTCTGCCTTTGTTCAATGTACTGGCTCGCAGAAGTTTAGTGCGAAGGCTGGCTTTGGTTGTGATCCCTGTCGTGTTGCCAACCTCACATGTTCATTGCAGCGCGGTGTGTTCATCGATATCTTGTTATTTCATGTGTACTCATATACTGTTCTTTGCAGATGCTAAAATTGCTGCTTTGGGATCTGAATTGGTCTCGTATTCTTCCGCGAAGAAGAAGAGAACTTCGGCAGTAAACAATAACAGGAAGGAGTCTGATTCTGCACGCATCTCGTCTTCGGTCACTTCCGGTGATATGCGTTTGGTCTCAGGTGTCGAGTTTCCTTGTACGTCGTATCCTATCATTCCTTGTGGATCTTTCTTTGTTGAGCTTATGTTGGTCTGTTCTTGTAGATCCAGCTGCCGATATTCTCCTTCAGCGTGCTCAGTGCATACAGGCCGTCATCGAAGATGGTAACTTTTCTCCCGATTTGATCAAGTCATTCATGCGATCTTTCTGTTCTTTGGCCTCAAGTCTGCGCGCTATAGATTCGCATATACGGTGTGTCGACTTCACTGTTATCTGGGTCTCTCTGTTTACCTGTTTGCATTTAGTTCAAGTCGTTGAGGAATCTATATTGCCTAACTTATTGTAAGGAATTAGCTATGTTTACTACTAGCTCTATACTGTAACGTCATATTGTGTTATTTACATGCTGGCCATGATCAGATTGTTAGTTATGCTCTTACATCCGGTATCGTATGCTTATTCTCGTTATGCATTTGTCATTAGGCTGTATTAAGCGACTGGTAGTGAACCGACTGGTACTACTGACATAGTTTCGACGAGCGTGGTCTGCATTTGCATCCGGTTGTTATTGTCTGACTTGTCATCGAATGCTTCCGCTTCTTGTCGTGTGGCTACGCATGACGTGGCTATACGGCCTTATGTAATGCTGTGATGCTTTGCTCCCGCTTTATATTTTTGATGCCGTATCATCTCGGGTGGCCCGTTCATCTTCGTCGCCTTCATCTTCGTTGTTTTCGATCTCGAACTTAACCCTGGCGTCGCGTCATCCTATCTTACCGTAATACTCTGACTTCTCTGTTGCACACCTTCCAAGTTGCGTCATGGATGAATTCGTCATTCCGAACCTGATAAGCGCTGTTTATGCTGCTTCGGACAAAGAGGACGAATGGGGCATGCTCTCTGTTTACGAAAACCTCGCTGCCGTTGTTCGCGTATGTCCTATATACATATTATGTCGTGGGGTTTAGGACTGACTTGCTTTCAGATAACAATGTATGACTTTGGAGAAAGCCATTCTGATTTCTGGCCTACCGTTCCGGAACGCGTCAAAAATTTCATGGGCGAAGCGTGGTGCACTACTACCGCTGCAAAGTACTTCGAACATGTGGCAGCTCAGGACTCTGCTGTGGTAATGGCGTCTGTCATGGATCAAGATGCTCCGGCAGTCGAATCGAACGATGATACTTCTGATTCGCCAGTACTCGTCAATGAAGAAGATGTTAAACCGTCGAAGATCCTGGATGGTCGCGAGCAACATGCCGATGTAAGCTTTTCTGTGTCTGGTTCGGTAATGAGTTGATCATGTTTGCGTTAGGCTGATGATGGTAGTTATCCTCTTGATGCGAAGGTGTTGATGTCTCAGGAGCTGGAAGATTGGGCCTGGACGTTGAAGGGGCGAGAGAACCTTCTTCATCCATTCGCAAAGGTCACGTTACGGGAGGTGATAACCCATCTGTTGAGGTATATTCGTCGAGGCTGGGGCTACCTTCCTTCTCGTTGCATTGGTGGCAACATCCTCCCAGATATGCCTGAGTACGTGCAGAAGACGAAGTTCGTTCGTATTCGATGTCCTGGGCAACCGAAACAAGCCGTTATCATCGCCGTCGGACACGAGGCTGGCTTGTCGTCTCTTGACCGAGTCGTCATCTTCAACGTGTTACCTTCTAACTGGCGGCTTGCTTTCGTCAACCCTGTACGCACTATCATTGATCTTCTTGCGTTTGCTTCTTACTGTGTCTAGTTCGAAGAAGACGACCTTGCACCAGGCGCGCTTCATGCGCTGTGGGTATGTCTTCTAGATTCTTCGTCGCTCTTTGTCGTCCTTATCTTTGCCCAGTGTGAACAGTGTGACGCGGCATATGCGGATGATAAGATGGCTGGTGTTGCTCTCGGGTTTAGGACCCAATGTGGTGGTCCTGTAATCGAAGACGAAGGTGGTCCCACAGCTTCCTGCAGAAACTGCGTCGATAAGGGTCTGGTTTGTAGCTATCATCATGGTCTGCACTTCCGTTTTGTATGATGTGGTTCTATTGGTACTAAGTTAATGTGTTATAGACTTCAATGTCGAATACGCCTTGATCATCGAACGTTTAACTGCTGGTTTTCATATCGACTCTCTTTATGGTTTCAAGACTACACGTCTCGCTAGTGTACCGGCGGAGGATGGAAGCTCGATTGATATCGTCAGTGCTCTGTGGAAATCCCAATATTCAGCGCGCCTTGGAGATCTTCGCAAGCTGCAAAAGAACTTGATACTGGTCAATGATTCCACATCTGCGTATGTTGAGCATGGCGAGGACGATCATTCAGTTGATGATCCTCACACTCCTCAAATGAAACCTGCAGCTCCCATGCCTGCACGCTATCGTTCGTGTCTGATACGATCCTCATCCTTTTACTGACGTGTTTTGTTAGTTGACACTATTCTGGCTTTCCAGGAGGAGTTGTCTGAGCTGGCCGACTTTCTTACCGTTTTTCAAGCTAAACATCCGGACATCGTGGTGGATGAGATTTGTGAATCCTACAAGCAGATCGAGGCTAAAGCGGCGGATCATGTTGCATCTCATTTTACGAATTAGTTCCATCACTATCTCTATGCACATGTACATTCTTTCGTATGCAGTATCATCAAATGTCTACCCAAATATTCTCGTCTCTCTCAATTCAACGTGTTACTCATGTTTTGAGCATCTAGAGTATACAACCGGTCGTCCTCCGATCTCAGATATTCATTTGCGTGCTTGGTGAATAGTTCGTTTGAGAAGTCTCGGAGCAAGCGTATTGATTGTCTTCCTTTGCTGCGTGATAATGCTACGTATGCATTGAATGCTGTTATATGACCTGTTGGTGGAGTACTGATGTCGACGATCACGTTGGGAATCGTTTGTCCTTGAGAGCGGTAGTCGGTGAAGGCATAAGCTGGTGTCATTGGTAGCTGCAGACGAGTCACAGTATGCTCCTTTCCTCGCGCGTCGACGATGCGAAATTTCTTCGTTGTGGGCAAGATAGGTATGATTCCTGCTTCCAGGCCTGACAGTGGTTTTGCCTTTGTTCTGTACAGTTTCACTAGAACGTATGTGGGTGGCCGTTTGAGTATGACCTGTTTAGTGTGCTGCGGTACGGCTGGTTCGTTTTCGTCTAATCCAATTCCGACAAGTTGTCCCCGCGCGCCATTCGCTACGTCTAAATCGGTTTGCACGTTCAGTGTTACCATAACTTCCATACCAATCACGAGGGGCACATCTTGTGGTAGACCCGATTGCTCGTTCCGACCCTTCCCTCTTGTTTTGTTTCGTGTCAAGATTCTGTATCTTTCTTCGCTGGTAACTTGTCGCTTTCCGATCGTGTCGAAAGCTCTTGATATCAAGAGTGTTTGCTTTTTGGAGTGGCATAATCGACTGATGGCTGCATTGTTCCAATTGTTACGAACAATATGTCGGGAGGTAATCAAAACAGCGTCGTTCCAAGGCGACATTTGATAATTGGTATACGGTGCAGAAGGTGATGTTATGAGCAAGCTGCGAAGCATCCTCAAATCTTCGGCAGTACATACTCCATATCTTGTTCGGTGTAAGAATGATAACCATTCTTGATCTTGAACTCTGCATTGTTCTTTCAGGATGACGACGGTGCTGAACTGTTCATATATGCGTCTTCCGGCTTTCTCATCTTCGCTATCCGTTGTAACCTGCACTGGGCAGTATAAGGCCGATGTTGTCTTACTTGCAACTGGTGGAAATTGATGAAAATCTCCTGCGATTATGACATTCAAGCCGCCAAATGGTAGATCCGAACGAGCTTCTGAATCATTGGCAAGGCGTGCGATCGATATCGTTCGGGATAGTTTGGCGAAAAAGTCTTTCGAGCACATGGATATCTCATCGATTATGAGATACTGAGGTAAGCTCCATAATTTGGCAAGCTTTTTGAGAGTAGCGTTGGGTATTTGATCGCTGTTTCTCCCTTGCGATCGATTAACCGGTATCATTGCGATATGGTGCAGAGTAAATCCGTCGATCAGAGAGGCCGCAATTCCTGTATATGCCGCTTTGATCAAGATTTGTTGCAGATGCATTTGTTGGAACCGCCTTGTTATGGTCTGAATAACTCTTGATTTTCCAGTTCCTCCTTCTCCGTACAGCATCATCAAAAGTTGAGGCGGCCTATCCCCTTGGGCGTATGCAGTAAGGTGTTTATCGACAATGTCGTATGCTCGACGCTGGTCACGCTTGAGACCTTCCAATTCTAGTGGATCGAGCTCTTGGATAAGTCCCAAATCAGCGTTGCCCAATTCTTCGACTCTTTTATGAAGCAGTCTCTCTAGTGGCTCCACTGTGATCGTGTCATCTTCCTGCATCGAGCTCATCATGAAGCCGGCATTTTGGAGCATATTGTTTGCTGCGTCTTGTGTCAACTCCTGCTGCCATATCTTTACAATGTCGGTTCGACCTGTGGTTACTTCCGGTGCTACGTTCCTGTTTTCGTCCAGATTTTCGTAGGGGTTTTCAAACACACCTGCTTGCGTTCCTAGTGATACGGCTTCGTTCCCGTACACGCTTTGTCTGACAGGTATTTGTGCATCTTCAATGATGCTCCAGTCTGTTTCGCTCAACATGTCATATCGTATGTTCTCTTCCGTGTACTGAGCAGGATCTTCCTCTTCATCAGAATGTCCTTCGCTGTTATTTGCTTGACCCTCTTGAGAAACTTTATATGAAGTGTCACCCTCGTTTTCTCGAGTACTGGCTTGAATCTTGCACTCGTAAAAATACTGGATATTGACGATCATTTCTTTGGTACGGTCTGGTGCAGTCGCCATAAACCTTGTGAAGCTGTCTTCCCAACTTCCGCCGGTAATCAACAGCTCGGATAGTTTCCTCCATGGTTTGAATAGTGTCAGCATCGAAGCGCAGTATTGTGCTCGAGTGTCAGCTAGATCTGCTCTGGGTGGCCATTTGCCAACGAAACTTGGAAGGGTGTTGTGATCAAGCGTTCTGTGAACCCTCCGTCGTGTAGACGCAAACTGATATTCTGGTAGATAGCTGCTCCTGGGATTTCTCGACCGTCCTTTCGTACTTGATGGTTCCGACATATTGCGTTCTTCATATGTGTCGACAAGAAAAGACATAAGGCACCATCCTTCGAGGTCCACGCCACGATTCATATACTGAAGCGCTTGAGAAGCTTGGGCATCTAGCTTCCCTTCTTCATTGCCTTCGAGGTTGATGGTATCCTGCTTCTTCGTTACTTCCTGTTGATAATATGAGATATAGACATACTGTTACTACCATCTGTTCAAGTGTCAATTCTTCGTGTGCCGTTGATATATTATCCCTCAGTGGTGCTCCCATGTGATTGACACTGTTTAACTTTCAGTTTCTCATATACGGTCATTTTTGTCCTATGACGACTCACCAACTTTGAGGTCCATCGCTTGTGGTGAGATGTGGGAATGCTCTATATAGTTCGGCCAGTATGCTGCTCCAGTATACGGAGACATAGTTGTGTGATTGCCAAACATCACCCCAACCCATGATATAGAGCACACAGAGCGGCGCTGCCTTTTCTTGTTCTCTGTTCAATACGTTGAAGCACCGGTACAACATCAACCTTCCTCTCTCCCGGATGTTATCCAAATAGTTCGTAGACTCGAAATGATATGCCAAGTCTTTTGCAAGTAGTGCCACAGAGTTGTAGCTTCTCTGTTGGGGTTTCGCTGCGTAGTTTACGCAGTAGAATACAAGGTCCTTCGTATCGCCACCGTTTGTGAGCAACTTGATATCGTGATTGCAACGCATGGTTCGTGTGATGGATGAGTTCCATCCATTGAGATAGGGATGTGTGCGCTTGATTGCCCATTCCCCCGTCTCATTGACATCATACTTCTGCGAAAGTGGAAAAGGTGCATTTCGTTTGCACTTGACGGTTCCGTTTCTGGTTTGACGTAGACACGTGTCAACGCTGCATGCGTGTAACTGCACTGTTCGTGCTATTGTGATTTCAGAATGATGTGCGGTTTCCTTGTATGTTCGATCCATCGGGTTTACCGGTCTTGAGTATGCACACTCAGAATTTGACTGTATCTTGTCGATGCGATCGGGTTGGAGCTCGTTTTCGTGGGCTTTCATAGTAGCCTTCATATATGAAACAATGCGATCTCTGAAAACTCCGTCTTTGAGAAGCAGGTGCATTTCGGCAGATGTTGGTGCGTTTGACAACCAAATTAGAAAATGACTGTGTAAAGTTGATTTTCCTTGAGTTTCAACAGGGGCAAAGTATGCCTTGATTTCGCCTAAGATACCTTGGCCTGTCTTCAGAGTGGAACCGCTTTGTCGTGCGAGGTACCGGCCACCTTGACTGCAGACATTGACGTTACTGCCCGTTCGTTCGATTCGAAACATGCATCGTAGAAAGGTGTGCATGATATATTGAAAGAATTTCGCAGCTGCGTATGGATCTTTGGCGACATTCAATGCTCTCTTCTTTCTATCAGGCCCAGCTGTAGCAATGAACCTGTCCATATCGATTTCTTCTCCGGCGAAGACTTGTGCGATAGGGTCGTGAAGGTCGTTTGGTGTAATTGTGAACCATATGCTGGGAGGATATAGATAAAATGCCGTTCCCCAAACGTTGTTCCTCAGTGCCGTGCGGTATGCGTTAGAGCCTATAACACGTGCGCTCATCGCACGTAATTGCCTGAGAAGTACTCTGACGGCAGAGCTACTTGGCCGCTCATTCTTTTCTTCCTCTTCAGCTGCTATCTTCAAATCGTCAATTGTGATGGTCGACAACGTGTGCATGGCTTGCGTAAAATCTCGCCGCTCCATTTGTAGTCTGGCCGAATTGAGAGCTTCCCTTTTCTGGATGATTCCAAACATGACAAAGATCCATGAATGATGCAGCCGGAATCGCTTATCATCGTATCGAAGGGTCCATCTCGCATGTTCTTTGAAAGATACAACTTCCTCACGTACATCCTCTGGTCCTCCTTCGCCGTATGGGAACAAGGTGATGAAGGCAGCTGCCATTGGATTTCGAAGATCCGGATCTCTTGCAACACCTCTCTTTGGACAGCCGAAATCATTAATTGGCTGGCGGCTATGTCGAACGGCGTATCCTCCTTCTCGCGCATCGTCTGACGTGTTGGCAAGGGCATACATAAGAATCTCCATCTGAGTCGCCTTCGTCATATCAAGATCTTCGACTCCTATGTTCCGAATTGGAACTACGTTGTCATTATCCAGATCTGGTTCATCTTTGAGTTTTGTGTCGTTTCACGTCAATGGACCTGCTACTAACCTTGATCGTTCTCAACCCTCTCGGGGTTGTAACTGTCGTCTTCAATATCCGCTCCAAGCGACCGATCTTCTTCTCTGATGTTCGCCAATATCTCTATCGGTACTCCATCTTCAGGAAGTGCGTCTATTCGACTCCAAAACGCAGAATCGTCCAATTCGATCTGGTGATAATATCGATTGTTTCGCTTCAGCCAGTGTAACGCCTTCCAAACGACTTTCCTGCGAACACTGAATGTCTTTTCGATCCATCGTTTCCGCACTTCTTCCATCTTCATCAGGCCAATAAACGAAACCGCAATCACTGTCGACAGTATCAACATAGGTCTCGGAAATTTTCCTCCTTCAATCATGTTGACAATATCTTCTTGGTTTATGGCGAACGTGATCACGTTCCCTCTCATGCCACGTGCAATGCTGTCTGGGTCTCCGCCGGCCATGAATCGCTTGCGTTTCGGATACATCTTGAACTGGAAAACGCGCGGGTAATGGTGTGAAATGAGCAGCTGCTCCGATAATGTAAGCACTTCTAATTCAATTGGGGTTTCTCCGATCCACATATCGTTGGCCAGCGACCAAGAAGGACGTCGATCAGACTTCAAATCGCGCTCGCATTCTTCGCAAAGCCATATGGATCCACCATGTATCGCTTTGATTGATACAAGTTTTCCGTCGCGAAGCTGACCATGATGCGCAGGGTGCGGCTTTCTCGGAACAAGTTGATGGCTGTTGGGGATCGACTCGAATGGCATATGTTCCATCTCTCTGCGAAAGAATTCGCCTGAACAGGAACAGCATGTTGCTGTCGCCAACGCGTCGTTTCCTGTCTCCATCAAGAATTCCGTCTCGCATTTTCGCAAATCTTCCTCTGTGGGTGGCCGCATGAATCGCTGTATGTCTTTGGTGTCGTCTGCTCGCCATCCAGTCGATCGACCGTCCTCGTCGATGATTCTCCTGCGACGTCGCTGGTCGTCTTCATCCCTGTCATCTCGCTTCCTCTTCCTTCGCTGCCTCTCTTCCTCTCTCCGCGCTCTTCTCTGCCTATCCCTTGCTTCAACTCTTCTGGTAGTCTCGCTTGATCGTGCTTCATCTGCTGCATCCCAGAGCTTTGCGATATCACTTGCGTCAAGCTTTTCCACGCATTCAAGAAGCTTGGCCTTGCTTCTCCTAGCGCTCCTGGGAAAGTCGACATGAGGTAATGCGTGTATGATGAAGGACTTCTTCAAAGTGGAAAGGTTGGTCATCTTTGTGTTGTTGTATGATGAATCACCGTGACTGAAAAAATTACCCGTTCCGATAGGTTTATATGTCACGTGCCCTGTGGCCTTCAAATACCGAACTATGGTAATCTTCTTCGGCAATATCGATCCATATTTTTCATAACCGACTGTGTCTATCACGGATTTGGATCCGTATCCCCAACGGTTTCGAGATAAGAAAATCGGACCACTGGGCTTTATCGTCCCACAGTCTCGAATCTCTTATCCCACCTAACTCTCCCTCGAGCATCCCCTTGTCTTATCCATTTTCTCTCATTGACCCGCTCCGCCCTTTCGTCTATATCTACTCTGGCTATTGCAAGCCCTACACAACGACACCGCTTATCGCGCTACGTCCTCTGACTATTCTCCTCGTCACCCATCGTCGCAGTTCTGTTCAATCAGTTCTCGAGCGTCATAACACGGCCACGTCGCTAATCACCCTCGATCGCATTTGCTCTCCTTCGTCATGGTCTCCACTAGGAAAAAGGTTTCCCGCGAAGAAGTTGAAGACACTACTCCTGAAACTCTTCAATCTACTGGTTCCGCCGATGACATCGTTCCTGCTTCGGTCGTTCAGTCCGACTTATCTACATCGTCGATTACCGACTTGTTTCCCTCTTCGGTATCCACCTACACCGGTAATCGCCTCAATGCCCTCATTACCTGGGTTCGGGAAGAAGGTTATAACCTTGCCGACAGGTCGGATGTCGATATTCTGACGTGGGGCGAACTTGTCAAAGGCGAAGGTGTCATCTTGCACGATGGGGATGCACCGGCACATCTCACTATCATTGCGAAGATCAGCTCAGACGGCTTCAATCTGTCAACTCATGGCGGATGGAAACGAGATAACTCCTTCAACAGAGGCTTGGAGAAGCAAAAGGCGTCTGCTTACTTGGTTAATCCGAGTCGCGATCCATTCAACGCATTCTTCGACTCCGCCCTCAAGAATATCGAAGCTCTTCAGTCCCGAGGAATGCATGAAGGATCTACTGTACTCTCTGTCATCAAAGATGGCGCTATCAAGTTTTCTTGGCCATTATACGAAGTATTTGCTCAATTCGTATTTGCTACAGTTGCTCATCACTGTCTTAATAGAAAATCCCAACGGACGAATCTCGTGATTGGACTTCTGGCGGAGACAACGAATCTATAGGCGCGTGTCATAGTGCATACATGCCGACTAAACTAATCTACTCTCAGACAATTTTGTGGTCGATGTTTCGAATGAGTGGAACGATTGGACTATGCCATCCAGCTTATACAACGATGTCAGTCTGATCAAGTCGACTCATCATCCCCTTCCCCTTCCTGCTTATCGCTCATGCGGTGAACGGATCACTCCTTCTTACTGGAGGGAGGAACTGCAAGGCGCTATTGTCAAGGTCAAGCTCATTTTCAAGTACTATTATATCGGCACCGAGCGTCGGTCAGTATTCGTACTGGAACCGTACGACATCGTTGTCGTCTATCCCCCGATCGTTCAAAGTTCGTCGCCGACTAAGAAGCGGAGGTTGGATGACGGTCCGTCCAGCAGCTCTCGCCGCCGTCCTGTGAGATCGGGATGATCACCCTATCTAGTAGCTCAGCCTCCTGTCCTTACAATACCTACATGCGTTTCTTGTATATGTCATTGAGCCTAGTTTCATATATGTTGATTCATAAGATGAACACTTTATCAACTTTGTTCACCGTCAAATAATGTGTGATATAGCACATTTGTACACCATGTTCGACTCCGATTACTTTGTATTGTCTATAACAGCATCTACGTATCACGGAATGTATCAACTCCCCTCCTGGCTTTCACAGTCATTGAATGCACACAGTCCCATAGATCGTCCATGTCGACTTTCGCGTCTCCTTCTAAGACATCCTTCATCTCCTCTTTCATGCGATTCAGTTCGTTTACAAGGTAGTATGCGAAAGCGGCTACACATAGACCGTTAACGATGAACTTTTCAAACAAGACGAGGACAAACCTTTATCCACTACGCGCTGCTGTTTTGTAAATGGATTCACACCATGCGCGAATATAGGGTCGGAATCTTCTTCATCCGAATTCGAGTCGGCGCCAGTTTGGTCCTTCTGTCATCTTGAGTTTACTTATAACTTATATCTTTAACGTTGTTCTTCTTACATTCTCCATTCGTTGACGATAGTGCCTTTCATGATCGTACACTGGTAAGATGGTATTCAGTCAACGTATATTGTCAACTTATGATAGACTCACAATCCATGTATTCACATATGATACCCTTTTCGCGGCAGCAGCAGCACTCAACCACAGTTTCTCCTTCTCCCTCCCAGAATACGGCCCCTCCGCATTGCGTGGCCAGGTGGGGTGCAATGCCATTCCTTACATCCTCATCGTAATGATATATGCATTGTGCGCACTCGTGATACGTAATCGTAAGTCATGCTTCAAATTTGTTTATCAAGGAGTTTACGTTACCCAAGTCTCGTTGAACTTATCCGCGCTCTCTCCTTCTTTCAGGCCAGTCTACATAGGTATGATCAGCGATATATCGCATTTCGAAGAGTGGCGATGTTGACATACGTCAGGCATCGCACTCACAAAGTCCGCAGATGGGACCGCTGTTTGCGCTGCTGCATATTCGTCGTAAGAGAGTTTAACGCCCAATTGCTTCCAGATATAGTGCGTAGTTGAATCATCATATTGAAGGCCGGCAATCTTTCGGACGCGTTGGACTTGCTTCTTCATCGCTTCCCCTTGCTTTCCTCTAAGCCTGTAGCCTTCGCTAGGTAGTGGCGTATGCGTATAGAGGGATATTTTGGGTCTAGTAGGCCTTGTATTTAGATCGGTGTTTTCTGGCGTTACTACGATAGTCTGTAAACGTATTATGTATTAGCGCCCAATCAAGTCCATCATGTTCATTCAAACGTACCTTTCGCGCAGCAATACGCGGGTTCGCTGTCTTCTCTCCAGACTGCATGGTATCTCTGTTGAGTTGTGTCTGTATCGCAATGTTACAAAGCACGCGCACATTGACTATGAATCGTACCTTCGTTGGTCCTGCCACGTCCTTCTCCTTCCTCTGCAGCTCGTCTTCTTTGCTCGTTAACCATTCCGATCTCATGATCTTCTTCATATTCTTGGTGAACTTAGCAAATCGGTCGCCGTCTTCATCCACGTATTCGACTAAGAACGACTATTCGACCTTCATTCAGCCTATGTGTATATCAATATGATGCGTGATACATACTCTCGCCCAGCCACGATTGCTTTTGATGTACTTCTTCCAGCGACTGTTGTCTTTCGACAGCAGTATCAATAGCTCAAAGCGGTCCGCTCGTGTTTTCTTCCCCAGTCTTATAACAGATGAAGGCGGGTCGGATCGCAGGTTATTCGTAGACATCTGCGAAAGTGGAGCTTGAAGACAATCGTCATTCTACGGATTCTATTTTGTATCAGGGATGCTTACGTAGCTTTATGGTCGCGCCACGGTTGTACAGCGACACTCTGCATACGCTACTATCCGCTCAATCTTACAAAAATACAGGTAGGTTTTCTTTCAGATCATTCTGATACTATCATGCCTGTCCGCTAGTTGACATATTCTTGGTCAATGTTCGCAATCTTGAAGAGAGCTTGTAGTCCGTTATAAGGCAGCAATTTGCCTCTTTCTGACGGACACAATATTGCCTCCGCCCTTCTCATCGGCGCGCGATCGTTGCAGTTTCGATCTTTCCAGTGTCGATCGGGGTTTGGGAACAGTCTCTAGTATGTGTTCCATCATCACCTCCATGTATCGATAATAATAACATTGTCTGCGCTCGATCTGGTTGTTGGAAAGGCAGTTCCTATCATGATGTACTTGCTTGTCCACCGGAAATTGCGCCTCTTTCTTGACGCCAGGTCCTACTCTCCCCATATTTCGAACCAGTCTCTCTCCGTTTCGACTTCCTTCCATTCCTTTGTAAAGATTTTCTCAATGATGTTGGCCCATTGCTCATAGGGACTATACATCCACAGTGCCTGCAGTAGATCAGTGAAACATTCTGATGTCGTTGATCATATACACACATATGAGGCATCCCAATGGGCTGGCATCCAGGCAGCGCACTCCCAGTCGATCACCCCCGTAAGTTGTCCATCGTCGTTCATGAGGACGTTATGAGGCGTAAGGTCGCCGTGTGCAAGCACCAAACGCTCGTGGTGATTCCTCGAAGCGAGTGCAGATCCGTCGCTCTTCTTTCGCCACGTCGTCCGTTCAAGCATCCAGTTGTTGAACCCTTTCAGCGAGGAGAACGGACCGAATTTGTTCAACGACATCTGAAATGAGATGCACGGCCTTCCTCCGTAGCCGCAAACTCCACTGCCTGGGGCCGGTATTTGATGTAGATGTTCGAATACGCTCGCGAGAGATGTTGAGAATTCGTCAAGCTGAGTCGCGGTCAACTTTGAGAGACGGTCGGCGACAGGTTCTCCTTCGAGCCGCGTCATGAGTAAGATCACGCGTTCTTCGTCCGCGTAATTTCCGCAAATGAAGAAGGGATATAGGCATTTCGGAAGGGATACACAATCCCATAGCCTTGGAACGAATGGCACCCCTTCTTCTTGGAGACGACACATGACCTCCGCCTCGCCGGCCGATGTTCCTTTAGCGACGAGCCCGAACGGCAGCATCGTAACTCTCTGAACTCGCAGGCGTCTGGATATGAATACGACGCGAGGTTCGTGAAACGCCATCCACATAATGAGGATGATCGCATAGATCCAAGATCGCAGAGTTGCCCCGGACGAGGTCGATTGTGGCGATCTTCCGTATTCGCTTGCCGATGTTACGCGTACCCCGCTCAGCGAGTCGAGCATTGCAGATGTTGTTCTGTGCATAACGATCAGCTCGTGTGCAATACACTGATTTGTTTACTTCGCACCTAGGAATATTCTCCACCGGTGTTAGGTAGTCGTCTGCAACCAAGAGACGTTTGACAGCAAACATACGACACCTATCATGCTGTGCTTTGAGTCGCGTAAACACTCTGTCACCCTAATGCACGTGCCGGAACTGTATTTGCTGGGGAACGGAACCTAATGGTACCTATCGTGAACAAGAGTCCGTCGTCCGTGGCCACCGTATTTGGTGTTCTTCCTAGTTACGTCTTGTCCGTATTCGTTGACAGTACTGATTCTCTGGTTGTTCTTTTCTTGCGCCTTATCGAGACAGCATCATAGGACACACTACCACGTCACAAATACGGTTCTGTTCGCGGAGGCAGTTACTTTATTCTTCTTCGTCACCCTGTGACCACGTGTCGTCGACGCTTCTTCATCGGCTACAAATACATCCGTCCATCTATCTGCTGTCAATTTCGACGATATATATCTCGACGCTCCCCACCCTCTCCGATCACCTTCTCTCTGTACGACAGCCACGATGCCCCTCGACGCTGCGCGGATCGTCCCCGGCCTATACCTGGTTCTGTCTTATCGCATGCAGAAAGGCACTTACCATTGGCTTATCGTCTCTACGGCTGAAGGCGTGTCGCCCTTCTGTTTTCATGCGGCCCAGATTCCCGGTTGGCACTACGAACGCAAGATCTGGGATATGGCGCGCTCCCAAACTTCTGTCATCGGCGTGAAAATTGGCGAGTACATCGATGCGAGTGCGTGCATTATTGCTATTCATTGTATCCATATACTAACATCCATTCTAGACACGGTCGATGCTGTCCTTGCACCCGTTCCGATGTCTACTCCTGCGGAAGAAGGCGATGTAGAATTCACGTGTCGTATTTGGGTGCGCGCAGCGATCCGCCACCTGCACAGTCTTGGCATGATCAACTGCCCTAATGTCGATGACCTCCAAGCGGAAGCCAATCGACTGGCTAATCTGCACGCGCAGGATGTCTCTTTGGGACGATTTGGCGGTGTCTACGTATCTTCTTTCTCCGCGTAGTACAGAATACCCGGCCTCTTTCTCTCGTAGATCGGTCTTGTTGTTCTTCGACCGCGAATGTGCTAGCTCTTAGTTCATGAATAAAGTTGTTGATTGTTGCTTGCGAATATATTGCATGTCACACGCATCGTAAACATAATGACAAGCATCTCAAAGAATTTATTGTACCAGTACTACGCAATTACACTGCTATGTGGCTGGTACATGATATGGATGAACAGACGGTAAAGTAACATCTTGAGAAGTATGAATCGGAAATCGTAGGCTATTCTTGATCGCTGCTCCGCAGTATAAACTGGAGAAATGAGACTGAATTCGTTTCGGGTCAGATGATGCCGAGTTCACGGTCATGGCCGTGGTAAATTAGAAGGAACCTAGTACGCAGCGCATGATACGCGCCTGTCGATCTTGCGTTGCGGTGAATGTCATCTAGGCGCGCTTCTTTCCATCCTTGAGCAGGTAGCTGAGTCGACCGACTCGTTCTTCCAACAAACCGAGATCGGCCTCGCGCTTGTGCTTCTTCTGCAGCCGGGCCACAGCACTCTTCATCCCATTCATCTCATCCTGCATCGATGTGATAAATTCAACTACGTCTTATTCAATCAGCCGAAAAGAATCATATCGCGGGTGGACTCTTACCAAATGCCGTCTTCGAATCAGCGGTCTCTTTCCCTTTTCTGTTCGTGATAGTGGTGTCTGCGTCGTTCTCACCATCTTCATCTTCCTCATCTTCGGAAGACATGACCACGCGCTTTTTCTTCCTCTGTGCCTCGCTCGAACTATCTTCTTCGTGCTCGCGTTTCTCCACTTTGCTACTTCCCGCGGCGTTGAGCTCATCGAGCTTCTGAAGGTATGCTAACAGATACATTAACCCTTAGTTGGACTAGTTCGATATGGTATAACTTACCAGCACTGAAGGAACATGTTCCGTTCGTAGGCGGGCTTTCACGACAGCACCAGCAGGTAAACTTCACTTTGGTACTGTACATTGCCGGTCCTGGGCAACGAATGCGGCTATTCCTAGGGACATTGGGGTACTTCTTTTTCGTTTCGTTCCAGCGCTCGAGACATTGCTTGCACTTTAGAACAATCAGCTACTACGATGAACACTCAGCGAAGATGTACTGACCCAGCCTTCGAATGTTTCAGCTTCCTTATTCTTGTCCGGCTTGTCGAGATCAGGTGGTTCTTCGATCTTGTCAGCAGAGGGCAAAGAAAGAGCGGCCGCTTTGAATTGCGTTTCAGTAAGCTGAACCTTATCGCCAAGGCGAACGTAGTGCCTCTGCCCGTCGGGCATCTTCGATCCTTTCACGAGTATCGACGTAACCAGCGCATGAGGTAGTTCGCTTGTCTTGTCCGGCAGATGTCCACGTTTCCTGCTGGGAACAGCGACCGTGTTGTATATCTTCGCGCTTGCTCGATTCATGGTCGTACGAGAACCAGAGCCCTCGATAGCCGAACGCTTGGCATTGAGAAGCTTGTCGGAAGAAGAAGACTGTGCGATGGGCTTGGTTCCCGTGAGGTCTACGAAGGAAGATGATGCCTTCCCTGCGGTCTTGTCATCCTCCACCTGCACTCGTAGTCGTTAGTCAATTTCTTCCTAGATGCCTGATAGACGTACCGAATCTTGGGTGGATTTTTTTGAGCCTACTTCCTGCGACTGCGAAGACAAGGCCTAGACAACGTCAGTAGACTACAGATAATGCATGTTGATGCTACTCACAGCATTCGCAAGCTCCAGCGCATGATCCGCCCATTCTTCCTCTTTATCTTTCATCCAACCCGCGGACAGTTGTGCTTTCATGGCGTCCGTAATTTCAGGCCAACGAGAGATATCATCTTCGATCACGGCTACGATGGATTTCTGCGTTCCCTGGTCAATTTCGTAGACAGCGAAGAAGAAACAGTATCTCACCTTAACCAGATCGCCTTGCGCATCCAGAGCGATCTTCCAGCGTTTCCCAGGTTTGGCAGAGAGAGAACAGTAGTTGACAAAGCGACTCTTAGCTCTTTCCATATCCATCTCGACCGTTTGAGGATGGATGCTTCTTGATCGTGGTCGCCGAAGATGAAGTTAACACTGGCGGCGCAGTCGCGTCGACACATCCACGCGTTTCCTTCCGCACGGGAGAAAAAAAAAAGGGGGCAGAACCGCTTCCGCACGGAAGCAATACTAGGTGTCCGTCGGTGGCTCAGAACGTACTTTTCCACGGATGCAAAAGGATCCACACATCTACTCCAGCTCACATGCAAACGCGAGCTAGGTACATGCCGGCGCACCCGCGCCCGGCCCCTTCCGAGTGCAGGATGCAGACCGAGGTAGCCGCATCAGGGCTAACGTTATTGGGGGCAGGATCCGCTTCTGGCAACAACTTTGGACCTGTTGAACACGCTGCAGCGAGGTTCGGCGCACCGCCTCGCGCACGCGTTCTCCCTGGGATCTGGCGAGCAGGCGAGGAGAGCCAGAGCAGGGGAGATCACGTTACCCGCCGAGTTAGGGGCGGGGGTCGGCGGGCCTCGGAGTGCCGCGCCGGCCGTGCTCCGCCGGTGAGCGACGGGCGCCCGGCGGGCCTTCTCGCTCGCATGAGCCGCCTGCCCGACCCGCCTTCTCGTATCTCGTAACCCGCGCAGGGCGCCCTGCTCCGCCGGCGACCGCCCTTCCTGTGTCTCGTCAGCCAGCCTCAGCCTATCATACCAGCCTGCCATGAGGGCCTGTGGCGCTGTGCGCGTCGCCCGCCGAGGGGCTGATGCTCCCTGATGGCGCTGCCGATCGAGCGCGGTGTGCCAGTAGTATGTATGCAGATCGCAGGCAGACGGCAGACGGCAGAAGGCAGAAGGCAGAAAAGGGTGTTCGCCCGCCTTGTTCTGTCGCGGTCTGGCGGCTTCCCGCGCCTGGCCGCTGATGGCGATGGCGAGCGCGCGAGTGGGCTGCACGACGGTGACGCGAGTGATGGGATGTGGACCTATGCGTCGAGTGCGTCGCCCGGCTTCCTTCCTCCAGCGCCTTCCTGCCCCCCCAGCACTCTTCTCGCTCCGAGTGCGCGACCGCCCTCGCGCTTCCTCTTCCGGAAGCGTGTGCACTCCTGCGCTGCTATAACACCCCATCAGTCTCACATCCTCCAGTGCAACACTCGTCCCCCTCGTCCCCCAAGGACTATCCACTGTCCACTGTCCACTGTCCACTGTCCACCCCCCGTTCCCCTCCTTCTCGCCATCTCCTCCCCTCCCCCCACACCAAGCAGCATGGCCGCCTTCCTCACCTACCGCTCCCCCTCCCCCTCCCCCTACATGGACATGGACGACGACCGCATGTCCGCCTCCCGCTCGCCCTCCCCCGCCCCCTCCGCAAACTACACAGACCCGGACGCAGACATGGAGTACTACGACAGCGACGTCGAGCGCGCACCGAGCGTCTACTCGTACGCGAGCAGCAGGGACGGCGCCCGCTTCGTCCGCGAGGTGCACGGCAGGGTGTGTAATGCCCAGAACGAGGTGCGTCCCCCACTCCACTCCTCTCCTCTCCCCTCCTCTCTCCCCTGCCACTCCAGCCGCCCGAGCCGGGGCTAATGCGCGGCGAACCAGCTATATGCGCTCCCGGCCGACGACGAGGAGTGCGACCGCATCGGCACGCAGCACCTCATGCTCAAGCTCGCCCTCGACGCGAACTACATCTGCCCGCACCTCGTCAAGCGCGCGCTCTCCCGCCCGTTCCCCGCGGAGCCCTCCACGCCGTTCGACTTTCCCGGGCTCCCGAGGCAGCAAAAGCAGCAGAAGCCCAAGCAGAGGCGGGCGCTGCTGGACTGCGGGACGGGAGCGGGGCAGTGGGCCGTCGAGATGGCCGAGGAGTGGCCGGACGTCGACGTCGTCGGCGTGGACTTGGCACCGCAGTTCCGGTGAGTGCCGCTGGCTTAGCCTGGCCTTCAAGGAGGGAGAGCGAGGGCTAAGACATGGTGCTGGGACAGGAAGCGCGCACCGACCGCACCCAAGAACTGCAGGTTCGAGATAGACGACGTGACGCTCGGGCTGCCGCACTTCAAAGCCGCGTTCGATGTCGTGCACTCCCGCTCGATCTGCAATGGCGTAAAGCCCCGTCCCCTTGTCCCTTGCACCCACCCCTGATCAGCCCCCAGGTCCCCGACTACCCAGCATACATCGAAGACCTCCTGCTGACCCTCCGCCCGGGGGGCATCCTCCTGCTAGCAGAGGGTGACCTCCAGCTGCGCAACTGGGACGGCAACCCGGCCGACCCGGACAACAGCGCGATGCAGCGGCTGCTGTTCGCGGCGTACAGCGCGCTCAAGGGCAAGGGCAGCACGGTGGACGCCGGCATGCAGTTTGCCAGGTGGCTCAAGGAACATGTGGCTCAACCGGGCGGGGTCACGTTCGTGGGAGAGGACCTGGTCTGGGTGCCTATTGGGCCGTGGCTGCAGGGTACGCTCCTTTCCCTCCTCCCCTTCCTCCCCCTTTCCGTCCCACAAAGCACTCACCCCACTCCCCTCACAGGGACAGACGAGCGCACCCGCCGGCTCAACTACATCGGCGAGCTCATGCGGCGCGACAGCAAGCTCTTCGTCCGCGCCCTCCGGCCCACGCTCATAGAGGCCGGGTACGACCCGGCCCTGCTGGACGGGTGGATAGAGGAGACGGACGCGGAGCTGGACGGGCTGAAAGTCAGGCTGTTCTGCACGTGGCATTATGCGTGAGTACTTCCCCCTTCCCTTTTTCTTTTTCTGGCCCTTTTGGAGCCGCACCTCTGGCTCTGCCGCTCGGCGCTCCTTGTTTGGCAGTGTTGTTGCCCTGGGATGGACGACGCTGACGTGCTTTGCCTTGGCTAGGTGGGCGGAGAAAGCGGAGGGAGAACTGGTACGCACGGTAGTGGAGGACTAGTGCCCACCGCCCATGCCTCGTCACCGTCTGACGGCGACAACCAACCCCAACCCCCAACGCCCAACCCCCGCCCCACAGCAGCCCACGCACCCCAGTGCTGGGTTGTCTAGTACCCATATCCGACTCGCCCTCGCAATCCCTGGCGCAGCGCGGTTCGAACCAGCTCGGTCGGGTCGACGCCGTTCACCCACCCAGTGCCGGGCAGCACCGGCCCTTCCACATGTCATGTGTACACTACGCATCCGCATCCGCATCCGCACTCTGAGTCATCTCACTCGATACCTCGCAACATCATTCCCTCGCAACGCTGCAACCTCAACAACCTAACTCCCACTCTCGCAACGGCGCAACGGCGCAACGGCGCAACGGCGCAACGGCGCAACGGCGCAACGGCGCAACGGCGCAACCGCGCATCCCCCGGGCAGTATATAAGTATCGAACATGTACACACGTTTCCACTGTCCAGTCCTCACCCTCCGGTGGGCTGCTCCGAGTTTCCATCTCCCGATTCGCCGTCCCCAGTCCTCGGGTTTTCGGCTCGCAGCTCGCAGCTCGCAGCTTGCAGTCCTTTTTTAAACCAGTTCCCGGTTTCCGGTTTCCGGTTTCAAGCAGTGCTTCGGTTCTCAGTTCGGACTCATTGGGGCTCACAGGATGATGGGTCCCGAGGGGCATGGTGTGGTCCTGCCTGTGCGGAGTCGCGTAGAGCAATCGGTATGGAGTAATGTATGATGATGAACTATCAGCCCAGTTACCGGCTCCTGGCGAGTCCGCGCCTCGGCGTGAGACTACAGTATGAGCTAGGGAAGGCGCGCGACGCGTGTATGCGCACAATACGCGACTCGGACACCTGGGCAGTACACTCCGAGGCGAGCACGGGTGGTGCAGTGCACACCATACATAACACGGCTCGATTCGATTCGGTTTCGGTCTGTGGCTAATGGTACAGTGTGCGTTTTACAGTGTGCGGTGAGTTAGTTCGACAGGTTTGTTACAGTGCCAGTGCCAGTGCCAGTGCAGTACAGTGCAGAGAAAGAAAATGAAAATGAAAATGAAAATGAGAACGAGAAAGAGAAGGAGAAAGACAAAGAAGAAGGGAAGCAAGGAACATGAAAGGACCGTCATCGGCACCAGTACAGTACCGATCAGCAGGCAAGCGGTCCGTAGCTGTGTGCACCCGCAGGCTCGGGTGCCCAATTGACAATGCGCACCACACCACACCACACCACACCACACCCCAACCATACCGTGCACAGTACAGCCCAGACGACAACCGACCCACTCACTCAGAAGGAAGCTCGCTGCTCTCCTCCTCCTCCCCTTGCCCTTGCCTCCACGCCCAGGTCCCTCCCTGCGAGACTGCGAGGCTGCGAGGCTGCGAGGCTGCGAGGCTGCAGGCTGCGAGGCTACGTCCTCCTCCTCGCCCCACCCGCACCCGCACCGCCGGCCCCAGCACGCGCAGCAGCCTCAACAGCGCTCACCACCTCCTCCGCGCGTTGCTGTATCCCGCTCCCGCCGCTCGGAGCCTGCGCACCCGCCGGGCCGGGGCCGGAGGTGCTGGTGCTGGTGGTGCGGCGGGTGTGGGGGGCTCCGATCCCGATCCCGACCCCGTTAACGTTAACGTTCCCGTGTCCTGAGCCTGGGTGCGGGTGCGTGCCGTTCGTCCCCCTCCCCCTCCCCCTCCCCCTCCCGCCCAGGCCATTCATGCCGTTCACCCCGCCGACCCGCATCCCCCCGCCCCCGCCCCCGCCCCCACCCCCGCCCACGCCCACGCCCACGCCCAGACGCACATCCTCCGCCCAGCGCTCCACCGCCCCTGCCAGATAGGGGTGCAAGCCCAGGAGGGCCTCGCCTTCCATGCCGATGCTGGTGCCGACGCCGATGCTGGTGCCGAGCTGGGCGAGCTGGGCGGAGAGGTCGGCTTTGAGCGCGTGGGGGGCGCTGTCGAGTGCTAGGAGGAGGGTGCTTGCGAGGGCTTGGGAGGGGGAGGGGGAGGGGTATTGGACTAGTTGGGAATGGGGAGGTGGGTGAGGTGGGTGAGGTTGTTGGGGTTGGGGTTGCGGTTGCGGTTGCGGTTGCGGTTGCGGGGGTTGTTGGGCATGGGGATGCGGTTGTTGCTGATGGAGATGCTGAGACTGGTAATGATGTTGAAACGTTGGCGAGAGGGAGAGCGAGGGCCCGGGTGGGGAGAGGGTCGGAGGGAGAGAGGGCCATTGCTGATGCTGATGCTGATGCTGCTGCTCGGCGAGATGGTGCGGCGGGAGCGCGTACTGCGGCGGCGGCGAGGGGAGCACGGCGTGCAGGACCTCTGCCTGCTCGGCGCTGCTCTCGTCAGACTGCGTGCTGCTGGACGAGTCGCGTCTCTCCCTCCTGCGCAGTGCCCCGTTGAGCAGCCCATGCGCCGCCACCGCATCCACACCCAGCCCGGCCGCCTCGAGCTTGGCCCTCCTCTTGCCCTCCCTGCACCTCCTCTGCCTCTCGCGCGCCTTCTCCCGCGCCTTCTCCCGCTTCACCCGCTCCAGCTCCGACAGCTCGGGGCCGAGGTTGGGCTCCGAGCGCTTGATCTCGAGCTCGGGCGGAGGCTGCAGGCCGGCGGAGAGGAGCCTGTCCCGCTCGCGCTTGCGCCGCTGGCGGAGGCGAGACTGCTCGCGGATGAGGGCGGTGCGAGAGGAGGCGGGGGAGGGAGGGTGCGGGTGGGAGTGGGCGGCGTTGATGAGCGCGCTGGGGGCGGGGAACTGGAGGGTCGAGGTGGCGTAGGCCATTGGGGAGAGGGAGAGGACGGACATTGTGCGGGGAGGCTCTCTCACGTGCAAGCGTCCGCAACGTACAAGTGCCTCCCCACCCGCAGCAGGCCTGCCCTGAACCCCGCCTCCCCTCCGTGACACCCCCGGTGGCGCGTCTCCGTCACCGTCACAGAAGCAGACGGACCCGGAATTGCCCCCGTGTGTACTCGTCTTTCACCACACGCACTGAACCCCCCTCGAGCCTACCCTCTGCTCACTCGACCCCCTCTTCTGCTCTGTCCCATCATCCTCCTCATCCGCCCGCTCTCCTAGTCCACCTACTCCCCACGGATCCGTCCCGCTCGGACGCTCGGCCGGTGCCGCCGTCCTCTCCCGCCCCTCTCATCACCGCATCGCATCGCACCCCACTGACAAAGTCAAGGCAATCGCAAGCAACACAAAATGGCCGACAACTTCATCGGGTACGCCCTCCCCCTTCGCGCATACACGCACCTGCTCACACGCCCCTCTGCAGCGCCCGCATCTCTCTCACGTCCATGCGCGGCGTGCGCTACCGCGGCACCCTCCACTCCTTCTCCAAGGAGGACAGCACAATCTCCCTCTCCGACGTCCTCAGCATGGGCACAGAGAACCGCCGCCCACAGAACGAGTACATCGCACCCTCCGAGCGCGCTTACCCCTTCATCGTCTTCCGCGTCAGCGACGTCGCAGACGTCAGCGTCGAGCAGCCCGCCCCCGCTGCAGCGAACCAGATGCCCGAGGACCCGGCCATCGTCGTCGCTGTGAGTGCTCACTGCCGTCTCAGTCCCCTCTCCTATTCTATGCTGTGGAGAGCGCGCGGTCAACTGATGAACCCAATTACGGATGTTTTACAAACAAATATGTCCGACGTGCGCATACCCCGTGTGGAGATCTCCGTTGCCTTCCTTCTGACTCCCGCGCGCCCTCCCCTTTCTCCCTTCCCTCTCCCCCTCCCCGATCTCCATCCATATCGTGCGACTCATGCTGACTGGTTACGCTCGTAGCACCAGCCACCACCCCCCTCCGGCGCGCCGCAGGCGTACTACCCTCCCCCGCCCGGGCAGCGGCCCATGCCCCCTCCTGGCCCACCTGGCCCACCAGGGCAGCAGGGCTTCTACCCCGGCCCTCCTGGGCCCATGGGCCCACCGCAGGGCTTCCCGGGACCCGGCGGCCCTCCTCCCGGCGCTCGCCCGCTCCCCCAGGCGCCCGGGCAGCCCATCCCCGCCCCGGCCGTCCAGCAAGGGTCCGCCCCCGTCCCCCTTCCCGCGGCCGAGCCACCCCAGCCACCCCAGCCCACCGCAGTCGAGGCGCCCCGCCCGCGCCAGCCACAGCCCAAGGGCGCGCGTGTCCCCTCCCGCTCTGAGAGCGCCTCGATCCGCGCGGCCAGCGCGTCGCTCGAGAATGTCGAGAAGGCGCTGGACGACCTGCGGATCTCCCGCGAGAGCGCGGTGCACCCTCCGGCGTCACTCCCCCGCCCTCCTCCCAGGAACGGCACGGCCCCTCCTGCAGGGACAAACGGCGCGGGGCTCCCTCCCCGCCCGCCTGCGAACGTGAACGGCGACGAGCCCCGGCGCAACAGGCGGCGCAACCGCCCGCACCAGCACCACCCACAGGGCCACCCGCTCAACCCTGGCGCGGGCGCGGCCTTCCGCTCTGCTCTGCCCGGCACGGACTTTGACTTTCGCGCCGCGAACCAGAGGTTCGACAAGGCTGCGCTGCTCGCCGAGGTGGGGAGTGACGAGGACGATGACTCGGACGAGTCAGTCGAGTCGGCGGATGAGGATGAGCTGGAGCCTGAAGCCGGCAAGGGCACGTCAGCGGGGGGAAAGGCCAAGAGCCCCGTGTACGACAAGAGCAAGTCGTTCTTTGACCAGCTCTCGCCCGACAGTGTCCCCGCTCCCGGCTCCTTCGCACCTCGCGGGGGGCGTGGCGGACCCAACGGGCCCGGCGGCGGAGGAGGTGGGAGGGGAGGCAGAGGCCGGGAAAGGCGAGAGCAGGAGCGGAGCTTGAACTTGACCACGTTTGGGGAGGCCAATGTGAGCGGGTACGGGAATGGCGTCATGACGGGTGTTGGGGGGTATGGGGGCTGGAGGGGCAGAGGCAGGGGCAGGGGGAGAGGCAGGGGCAGGGGCGGCGCTGCGGGAGGGGAGAGGAGGGAGGGCGTCGAGGCGTAGCGGCCCTGGTGGACGATGCGCGGTATCGGGAAGCTACGGAGCTCTGGACGACGAATTCTGAGCGAACGCGTACGGGAAAGGGGAGCGGACGATCCTGTGCCGGTACCGAAGTGCGAAGTGCGACAACCCCTGTTCTGTGATATGTGGTATGTGGTATGATGGTATGATGGACGACGTCTGCGGTGTGAAATACTGTGGGGCTACCGAGCTGCGGGAGAGTCGGGTGGGCCTGTACTGTACTGCACTGTGCGGGATGGGATGGGGAGTGGTGGTGGGGCGGCGTACAGCATGGTAGCATATGAAAATTCAACGAAATAAGTGTCGCGGTGCGGCTGCGTTTGGACAATGTTGCATTGGCGAAGGATCGGGAGGGTTGTGATAGAAGTTGGTCAGGAGCCAATGGACGAACCAGGCGCGCCGTTGGGACATGGCCACCTCCCAGCCGCATCGCGTCTGTCGACAAGGTGATGTGGCTTTCACAACTCACGTCGCATAGTCCATATATCCTACAATGTCAGTCACACGCGCTACCGCCTCGCCTTGGCCTTCTTAAACCGCGGCATGCCCGCCTCAACCTCATCATCGTCCCTGTCCATCTGCTCCCTCGCGCCCTCCCTAGCCCGCTTCCTCCCCCGCCCGCCTTGCGTCCTCCTCCCATCCCCTTCCTTCATCTCCATCGTGCTCGCCCGTACCGCCTCGCCCACGCGCTCCCGCAGCATCTCCACCTCCTCCCGGCTCGTCTCCTCATACGCATCCAGCTTCTTCCCGATAACATGCTCGATCCGCTGCAGCAACTCGACATCGTACTGCGTCACGATCGATATCGCCCTGCCCGCCCGCCCAGCACGCGCCGTGCGCCCGACGCGGTGGATGTAGTCCTTCGAGTTCGTCGGAAGGTCGTAGTTCACCACCGCGTCCACCTTGGGCATGTCCAGCCCACGACTCGCCACATCCGTAGCTACTAGGATGCCGCCGCGCTCAGCCTTGAACCGCGTGAGCGCGCCGAGCCGCTTGTCCTGCGGGATGTCGCCGTGCAGCGGGATTGCGGGGAAGCCGAGGTGCCGCAGCGACAGGGTCAGCTTCGTCGCGTCGTGGATGGTGCGCACGAAGACGATCGTGCTGAGCCCCGTGAGCGTCGTGAGGATGTGCACCAGTTGCGGCTCTTTGATCGCCATCGGAGTGAGCACATAGGATTGTAAAAGAGTCGAGACGGTTTGGTACCTGTTTTCGTGTCAGCAAGCGGCAAAGGAATAGATTTGCATGCATACTTGGACGACACCTCCACCTTGACTGGGCTCTTCAAACTTGCCCTCTGCAGCTTCCCAACCTTCGTCGTCATAGTCGCGGAGAACAACATCGTGTTCCTCTCCCTCGGTATGACCTTGAGCAGCTTGTCGATGATCGGGCCAAAGTCGAGGTCCAGCAGCCGATCCGCCTCATCCATCACCAGGTATTTCAATCCACGCAGAGAAAATCCCTTCGTGTTCTCGAGATGATCCTGAAGACGGCCTGGGGTGGCGACGATAATGTGAGGGCGCTTGCTGAGCGCGACCGCTTGAGGGACCATCTTCACCCCTCCGATGAGCACGGCGCAGCGCACGCCGATCGTACTCCCGAGTGCTTCAAATTGTTGGGATATTTGATATGCCAGTTCACTGTTCAAAAGCATTGGTTAAATGCTCGTATTAAACACAGGTAGGGAACGCACCGAGTGGGAGCTAAGACGACACAGAAGAACGGCTTGGGATCATCCCACAGCTTCTGCAATATCGGCAATGCGAACGCAGCCGTCTTCCCGCTCCCCGTCTCCGCCAATCCAATCACATCTTTTCCCTCGAGCGCGGGGGGGATGGCCGCTACCTGGATGGGTGTGGGCCGCGTATAGTTGAGCGCTGTACAGGCTTGTACGAGAGGGTCGATGAGCCCGAGCGAGGAGAAGGTCACCGTCGGGTCGACGGCGGGCGCTATGGGTGGAGAGACGGCGCGTGGTGAAGCGGCGTCACCCTGTGACTGGGAGGGGGACGGTGCGCGGGATGAGGATGCTTCGGAGGAGGACATGGGGCGTTGACGGAGGGAGGAGGGAGGGAGGACGAGCGCTAACGAGGTCAGGGACCATCCGTAGAGAAATTTGGCTGACGTAAGATCAGTCGTGCCGGGCTTTATAGTGTTTGCGGATTTATTATCAGATGGTAAATCTTCCTCTCACAGAATATGATAGATCAACTAACCCGAATGAATCCCCTCTAAGCAGCATGCAGCGCCTAGCCACTTAGAGGAGGACAGCGACTCCAACTCTCTGAGAACAAGTGGGCGGCCGGCATTGGCCGGAGAAACTGCTGACGAAGCCGCTTACATAGGGTCCAGGCTTATCCGCGCGATTCGCCAGAATCATCGCGTGCGAGGTCGCTCCCCGCTGTCCTCAACGTCCATCAGCAACCTGTACAGACGTCGATCCGGTGGAGGGCTTCATGTATGCGCACTCTTCCATCTGTGTTGCTCACATATTGATTGTGCAAGCAGCATGGCGACTGCCCACTCGCCCTCGGCCGCCAGCACCCGCACGGGCGTCGTCCCCCGCCTTCCGCACGAGCTGTACGAAGCGATCATCGCTTTCGTGCCCTCGCGCGCCGACCTGCTCCAACTCTGCCTTGTCAACTCCCTCCTGCATGACATCGCCGTGCGCTATCTGTACTGCCATCTGCGGCTGAAGGACTTCAAGCGGGCCATCGGCGCGTGCCGCCTCATCCTCAAGAAGCCCGAAGTCGCCGGGTACATCACCCAGCTCGAAGCGGACTTTGGCGAGGTGCCAGACTGGATCGTACACCAGTGGCCGAAGCCCAAGATATTCCTCCACACATTCGCCCCTGCGTACTGCAGGGTCATGTTCCGTGCGTTCAGGCTCATGGGCAACCTCCAGCACCTCACGTTCAAGAATACGAGCCCGCTCGGGCGGCTGCCGGCAAAGAACCTCGCCCTCTCCGGCATCGCTGTGCGTTCGCTCAACCTCCCTACATCGGTCTTCGAGCATGTGATTCTGCAGAGCCAGCCGCTCCTCGAGGACCTGGAGATCCACGATGGACCAAGCTTCTCCATTCCCGCCCTGCAGAAGTCCGCCATCCCAACCCTGCGCCGGCTCGCCGCGTTCCACGAGGACGCAAAGTACCTTATCCCCGGACGGCCGGTCATCCAGTTCCGCCCGCTCGATACGCTGCTCGAGGAGCATGTGCCGGGGTGCCTCAAGATCCTCTCGCAATCGACGGGGCCGCTCAGACATCTGAAGCTCTTGATGATGCGCATTGATGGCTTGTTCTTCGTCCGTGCTAGCGCGGCCATCCCGGATTTGGTCGACCTCATCATCCATAGTATGGAGAACGTAGAGTACACCGTACGCTCTCCACTGCCTCTCTTAGCTTCCAACTGACGAGAAACGCAGGTATCCCAAGAGCTGCACATGCCCGACGTACTCAACGCCTTCCAATCCTTCCGCGCTCTCGAGAACCTCGAGCTCCACTCATATTATGACCGCCCAGCGGCGCACTACTTTCCTCCCATCGGCCCGCTGGGGCGCGCCTGCCCCACCCTCCGAACATTCACGATCATCGACGAGCTGCGGGGGGACTCGGAGAGGAAGCGGATGCCTGCGAACCAGATGTGGCGGGATGGGAGGGCGCTAACCGAGGGGGATATGGAGTGGTGGCCCAGGGTCGGGTTCGCCAGGACCCCGCCGCCTAGGCCGGGGGCGCAGGTCGCGCTTGTGGAGTGGACGGAGTAGGAGAGCAGCTCTTGTTGTAGAGTGGGCAGTATAGGTTGATGATGGCATGTATACATATAAGTTATCTTGGAAGGACCTTTACGGGCTGTCTTTCGTTCATGCGCCATGAGGCGCTACGACCACGGTTCTGGGGCAGCATCCGCGTATCTTCGTCAGGTCCATATGTGCCGGCTACAGGCACCGGTCGGACGATTGCACCGGCGTGGGCTCGCTCACCGTCGAACAAGACCACGTAGCATAGAGCAACAGCATGACACGAAACAGTAATACGTCGTAATGTAAGGATGACAAGTGCCGCCGAACTGAACGGGTAATTCTTGTGCATGGTGATGGTACCTCTTGAGGAAATCGAGTCACGCGCAGTCGGCCGGCTTATCATCTGCTCCACATTTAGGAAGCCGGGTCGCGTCTGCGCATGACGAGCTGGGGGGAGGAGCGCGTAGACGGCTCCACTGGCGGGTTAAGTTTAGCTCAACTGCTTCATGTAGGGAGTATGGATGGCATAGAACAACGATGGCATTTTCTTCATGAGGACTACGGGGAAGTGGCTACTTGATATGATGAGACAGCGGTTGAATCGCTTTCGTCGGGTCCAACCTTACTGGGCTCTCGTTTGAAACTAGGCGCCGACCACCTGGCTCGTGGGGAACATCAGCGTAAGAGCGTTAGTGGGATCGGAGCTCTCGGTGAGCAGCTTCCCGGAGAAACACTTGATCTCCCCAGCGATGTTGAAGATAGGGCTCTCGGTGTAGGAGGAGGACGGTCCGCCTGCGCCGTACGGGCCCGCCTCGCGCACCTTGCCGGTCGCGTGGTTGAGGATGATGAAGCTGACAGAGCACAGGTATGGGTCATTGCTGTAGTAGCCAACCATGCCGAGGCGTCCCGTGACACCGATCAGAACCTCCGAGGCTGCAGTCGCGCATTAGCGCTGCAGGTCTACCTGAGCAGGACGAAGTTGGTACGCACAGTCGAAGTCGATCGTCACGTTTGGCGTGCCACTGCCGAGGTGATTCCCGACTTTAGTAGAGCCGTCGGCCATGTTGTATGTGACCTTCATGCCTTCACGGGCCAGTTAGAAACAGGGGCCGGACGCAGAAGTATAGTCCAATACATACAGTCGACCAGCCACCCCTGGCTCAAGGCGATTTGCTTGATGGACTTGATATTACCCACTGCACGTTGTTCAGCAATTGCGGCTAGAGCGGGTGCAGACGTGCTACATACAGGAGGAGTCATCGAAGGAGCTGCCGGTATTGATGCCAAATGCCTGCGTGGACATGGTTTGTGAGGTAGTAAGTGAAGGAGACGAATGTGCGAGTGGTAGTCGGGTTGAGCTTGGTGCTCTGCGAAGGGAGACCGTTCGCTTGAGTTATATACCAGCAGGCGTTCTGACTGCCTCACCTCAGCGTGGAAGAGATCGTCATGGATAGGACAAACACAGAGCGAACAACGTCGTCTCTGGGGCCAAGCTTTCCACAAAGTACATCATCGTATTTGAGAACCCTCATTGGGGAAATGTTAAGAGACTCGTGACAGCGAGCATCCCAGGCATGAACGAACCAAGAGGCTGTGATTGCCTGTACAGAGAAACCGAGCAGAGTCAAATTCTTCCCAGTACAATGTCAGATACAAATGCAGACAATGCTCCACAATCACCAGCGCATAGTTTCAAGATATCAGCTTCGTAAGGGAAAGAACCAGTATTGCCATCACACGTGTGCAGACAGTGTAGTCACTTGTCGTCGCCAGAGAGTGCATAACTACCCAGAACGCAGGATGGGTGAAGTACAAATAGGCAGTCGTGCACTTTCGACAAGTCACCGGCCCAATTCGCCGACATCAAGTGACCTGAAGCACGTAACCAAATCGTGCGCTCCGCACGAATCGGCACCGGCCAAATTTTGGCCCGAGTATGGGACCCTGCCGAGTCCGAATAGCATCGGCACATATGGAGTCCAGAGTCTGGGTGTAGCTTACCCGCTCTTTGTGAAGTCACGGCACCCGCTGATACGGGACTTTCTGCTAAAGGCCTGCGGTCGTCGCAGCCCGAGAGGCAATGTATAGTCACCAGGCCGCGCTGGCACGGCCGCACGTTCAACTTGCCAATTGTGGGTCCATTCTGGGGCAGACACGCCATTCCTGGGCAGTTAGAATGCACACCCTGTGTTTATACGGGAGCAGAAGAACATGTATTTCTTTCCATGTTGGAGGAATACTGTTGGTATAATGTATGCATGGCGGCACACGTTGTGGAGCGTCGCCATTAGGCAAGTACAGGCATGACACTTTCTTTAGGATTGCTTGGCGATGCCCCACGGTACGGTCGAAGAACTACGAGATCGTCCACAATTCTTGGAAATCCACGGGGGATCAGCAAATATCACGTGGCATAGAAAGCAATGACATTCTTTATTCAAGGGTTGACACACAGGAAGCATGAGGAGGATGGAAAAGCAGTCGGTTGGCAGCTTCGCCCTTCGCTGCTTGATACCGCGCCAGCCTCTATGCAGGGGTAGGAAGAATGGGGCCGCCAGGGTTGGTGTAAGGCGTAATGCTTAGCACCTGGCTGTAGGGGAACACGAGGGTAAGTGCGTTGTTAGGGTCCGTCTTCTCCGTGAGCTCCTGGCCGGAGAACGACTTGATCTCGCCGACAATAGTGAAGACGGTGCTGTGATAAGCAGTGACTGGGCCGGCAACACCATAGGGACCTTCAACTCGAACCTTGCCCGAGGCCTTGTCAAGGATAGTGAAGGAAAGAGACGAGAGGTAGTTGGCGTTGTCGTAGTAGCCGGAGACCCCGACCTTTCCGGTGACGCCAACCAGAACCTCCGAGGCTACATGGAGTCAGATATGGGAACACAGTACCCAAACGTGGGACGCACAGTTGAAGTCGATGGTGACGTTCGCGGTAGCACTCCCAAGGTGATTCGCAGTCTTAGTCGAGCCATTGGCGAGTACATAAGTAATCTCAATGCCTGACAGCCAGTTAGATCGATGCACGTGAGCGAAGACTGATCACAGCACACCATCAACGAGCCAGCCCTCGTAGAGCTTGATTTGGCTGATGGACTTGATGTCGCCCACTGCACAGGGATTAGTCCTTGAAGCTCAATAAGATGTATGCAAGCGACCTACGGGTGCTGTCGTCGAACTCCGGGCCCTTGCCAATACCAAAGGCTTCCCTTGGGCTAATGATAGACATGGCTTGATTGTACGGCTAACGGGATGGTATGGATGGGTGAAGTGCGAGGAGGATGGGTTGAAAAGGCGAGCAAACGCTGGTCTTTATAGCCCAGGAGGTCGACTGACCTGCTCCATCCATCTACACATCGTGGAGTGAGTACCATGAGAGAGGCTCATCACCAAATGAACGCCATTGTGTCCGGCGCTAAGCGTTCCAGAGACAGTCACGAAGTGATGTTAATCAACCCTCGCCGACCCATTGAAGCAGATGATGATGAGCGCCCGAGGTCTGACTGGACCGGAGATTCCGAACTGCGCCACCTCCGACGTTACACAGGAACGAATCTGCGCCAATGAGAAGGACGAAGCAGTGCAGACCATGTCCGCCGATGTTGATGGCTTGAGCATACCAAGCGAGCAACTGCCATAGTAAAGTGAAGCTATGCAAGGGTTGACCGTATATTGGTTCAAATGCACACCTCAAAGCGAGCCCCACAACGCATCATCCTGAATATCAAATAAAAGAGGATGTGACTGAAAGCAGAGTGACCAGGAGTGCCCATACTGGGAACACGGGCCCGAAGCACAATCCGACAGATAAGTCCAACGATGGCGTGGCTGTTTAGATGGCCGCAAGGCCAAATCCGCATGAAGAGAACAACGGGAAAGTCTACGAAATTCTGGTGCGAGATTGCGCAAGATCCTACTGTGGAGCATCAGTAGCAACAAACGCCCATTGAAGGACGAGTGACGAGCAAGTAATGAACTGTCCCGAAGGCCTCGAGCTCCGACGATCCTGGAGGACGACGCTCCTCCAGCGCAAGCAGAAGCTGTGTGTACAAGATCCGCGGCGCAACATGTGCCGAAATAGATGGTGTCGGTGAAGAGGTCTCTCCCTGCCCGGTTCACCGCATATGGACATCGAAGCGGAGAACGTCTGAGCAGTGCAACAGCCCCAGGTCACAGCTGCCAGCATTGCAATCACGCCCGGGATCAATTTCCTGAGAAGTACACGGTTGAGAACAGCGCAGTCTTTCCACTCCGGATTCACCAGGCTATCTGTTGCCCTGGACTTTCAAGTCATTCCAAGGCGAAAAGTTCGTACAGACGGTACGGCATAGAGTACGATGATATTCTGCAACTTTTCGCGTACATTCATTCATTCACGAAGATGAAAGAGCGCCCAGTTATTGGAATCGCCCCGCCTTTGTTATGCCACCATCCCCTACTCAAAGGGGTGAGGAAGGGTTGGCCCGATAGGCTCGATATGGGGACCAAAGTTGAGCACTTGGCTCCTGGGGAATACGAGGGTGAGAGCATTGATAGGCTCGTCCTTCTCAGTAAGCTCCAAACCGGAGAACGACTTGATCTCGCCCACGACAGCGAAGACGGCACCGTGATAGGCCGTGGCCGGTCCGGCCACGCCATAGGGACCTTCCACACGGACCTTTCCGGTGGCGTGGTCAAATATGGTGAAGCTGAGGGAATTGAGGTACGGCTTTTCGTGGTAATATCCGTTTAACCCCGTTCGTCCGCTGACGCCCACCAGCACGTCGGACGCTGAATCGGAATGTCAGACACCCAACACGATGAGTCTCGTTAAAACGACGAACACTTGAAGTCGATAGTGACGTTGGCCTTGGCAGTTCCGAGGTGGTTCGCCGTTTTAGTCGAACCGTTCTGGAGGTGGTAGGTGATCGATATACCTGAGAAGGGATCAGACAATGGACAGGCCATGTAGAATGACAATGGTTTACCATCGACCAGCCAGCCCTCGTAGAGGTGGATGGACTTAATAGACTTGATGTCGCCCACTACATCCGTTTGAGTTCTCAGAGCAAAATCACATAGAATATATACATACAGGAAGCGTCGTGGAATACTTTGCCCTTGTCAATGCCGAAGGCTTCGGTGGGAAGTACGATAGACATGTCTTTCTTGCTGTGGTAAATCGGTATTCAGAAGCGGGTTCTAGGGAGTCGGATGAGTAGACGAGGTAGAATAATGGTGGTATTTATACCCAGAGGAGTTGGTCGGACACCGACATCCATCAGACTTGGCAGGTCACGGCAGGTCAGCTGGAGATGCTGTACGTTGAGAAAGCGCCGGTATGTCCGGTGCCAAGCGGCTGGGCAAGTTGAGGGCAGCGATGTTGCAGGAACCCTGTCCACTGCAGAGTAGCGATTGATGATGAGCGACCGAGAATGACTGGATGACAGCTGCGATGAAGTCGGAACTGTCAGAATACCTGATGGTCGAGACACATCAAACAAGATCCAGTGCAGAGGAGGGAAGACAGCACGCACCATATTGCACAATCTAATGCACAGGACACCGTGGTCATGAGGTCAGGTCCTCACTCGGTAAACCTCAAATGTGCCTGGATGGGCGGACTGGCACGAAGAACCCAGTGTATTGAACGATCATCTGCGTCGTTTTGACCCGGTTAGTGCCGCCGATTTCGCCGACGTCACGGGCTAGAGTTGAAGTTGTAACAGGCTTGGTTCGGTTTGCAAGATCTGGAGGTGCAGAAAAGAAAGAGACCTCGTGGCGCATTTTGCCCCATGAGTGTGGTAGAGTTTAGCTCTTGGGCGTCGCAGGGTTTCAAGCATCTTTGACCCCGATCAGGAAAGCCAATGCTTTGTGACGTGCGACTCCGGGACCCGTTATCTTCCTCCAGCGATGCGAAGAACAAGGGTGCATGACGAGAACGACCAACTCATCATTCAAAGATCAAGGAAAGCTCGAGGGAACCTTGTGCGGAGCATCAGTATACAAACGCCCGCTGCGTGACGTGCGATTCGCAAGTGATGGCCAAGAGCAACTCACGTCCGCAAATCCTGGAGTTTCCCTCTCGAGCATGAACCAGACATCAGCGTGCGAGGTGTCCGCGGCGCCATCGACAGAGCAGCGTAAAATACGTAGGGTTTGGGGAAAGAACCTTCGGTGACCGAATCTCTACGGACGTTGGTATCAACGCCGAAGCAAGAAGGGCCGAGCAGTGCTCAGGCCGTTGTTCTGCCACTGCCAGGCAGTGGGTGACAATCACGCCCGGGATCAATTTCCCCATTTGGCCGTCTAAACGCGATCCCTGCCAGCAGCGCTATCCTCACGCTCCCACCATGCCAATCGACTCGAAGATCCGGTCTCGCGCATCATATGTAGGCGGAAGCTCGCATCAGCATCAGTCGCAGAGTTACCAACAAGATCTCTCGGTCATACTCGTTACCGGGAGTTATGATCATGAGATACGGTTCTGGGAGGCATGGAGTGGTATTTGCTCCAGGACAATACCTGGTGTCGGGGTACGCATGATTGGCGGGGTTGTAAGGATGCGTGCTGAACTTTGCGCAGCAAATAAACCGGTTATGCATATCACCAGAGTGCGTTCTTTGTCTGATTTGACAAGCGGATGAAGCTGACACGTTCGTATAGCAAACGCTTCGTCGCTGCAGCGGTACACAAGAAGGTGCACATTTACGAGATTGGGAGCGCATCTACGCAGCCCGTACGTCTATTCAGCCATTTGGCCGAGTATCCCTCTCACCTATCATGTAGTACATCACATTTGATGGGCATACGGATAACGTGACGTCACTCGCCTTTCAGGGAGAAGGGCACTGGCTCGTGACCGGAAGTGAGGACTCATCTATCCGGATATGGGATATGCGGTACGTTCCCCGTCAGTTCGTGCAACTTCCGTTGTTCTGATGCAATGGTGTGTAGATCAGCGCACACGCAAAGGAACTATGATAACGCAAGTCCCGGTATGCTCCTTCCGTTACCCCGTGTTCACCGATATTGATGCGACCGGCTATAGTGAACGACGTGAATATCCACCCAAATCAAGGCGAGCTCATCTCATGTGACCAAAGTGGGAGCATAAAGCAGTGGGATTTGGCCGAGAATGCATGTGTATACGAGCTGGTACGTCGGCCGGCTATAACGCTGCACGCGACTGCCGATGCTGACCCCGACGCAGGCACCAGCAGGACCGGTACCGATCAGGTCGGTGAATTTCGCGTCGGATGGGACATGTTTAGTAGCGGGGAGCAATAAGGTGCGCAAAACTTGCTTGAATGAGTCTTCTTAGTCCATTTCCTAAGGTGCGAAACAGGGCCGTGTGTACGTGTGGAAGATCCGCGACGAGCGAGAACTAGGCGACCGCTATGTTGCGGTGAAGAAGTTCGATGCACACTCAAAATACTTGACAAAGTGCTTACTGTCGCCGGACGTGAAGTGCGCAATTCTACCTTTATCGTCGGGCAGCATGTTCTAACGCCCTTGAAACAGGTACTTGGCCACATGCTCAGCAGACACGACCGTGAAAATCTGGGATGTCGGCGAGAACTATGAGTTCAAGCATTCGAAGACGTTGACGGGCCATCAGAGATGGGTGTGGGACGCAGCCTTCAGTGCCGATTCGGCGTACTTGGTCACAGGTGCGAATTGCGGTCCATCACGTCCGATACCAGCTGCTGAAACGAGATGCAGCGTCCTCCGATCATGTCGCCAGGCTATGGGAGGTCGCCAGCGGGGAGACGGTGAGGCAGTACAACGGACACCACAAGGCGGTGGTGTGCTGCAGCTTGAACGACGTGAGCATTCCCCTGCCGCGGGGTCGTTGACCTCTCGTCTCGATGTCTCCGGCACGAGTCGGGTTATCTGTATTCTGCACATGTATAATATCAAATTACAGCCTCTTTGCGCTTGGCGTCCGGCGAACTAGCGCCGCGGCCAAATAAACGTGAAAATAGCGACGCGCGGATTTGCTGAAGCAGCCAAGGGGCTTACGTTGCCACCCCTTCGTTCGTCCGTCGGGCGCGTTCAACCGACTGTCCGATCTCTGTGCCGAGAAGATTCTATGGCGCGGCATGACTCAGATGGTGTGCCTGGGGCGGCAGAATCCAGCCTTTCCTAATACCTGCACGTTGCCACACACTCACTCCAGAGCGGCTTCCGCACTTGTTTCTCACAACTTCGCACTCAAAGCGGTATTGGCCCTGGTTTACCACATACCCATGCAAAAGGGGGCGACCCAATCGAAAACTTAATCTCGCGGCTTTCCCAAAGCGGCAAATGCATTAGCACGTGCTGGCAGCTGCTTTGCCCCACATCGGAGGCTTCGCAGGACCCTGACTCACTGCTGACCCTATTCAGTTCTGCCGGGCTAAAGGGAAGCCATACCCAGCCGATCTGGGAAGCCGAGACAGATTGGGCTCGTGTGGCGGTGCTGCGGTGCCCGGGGGCCTGGGGGTTGCCGGAGGTGCTCCTCCACCTGAAGAGGGCGCCGGAGGAGGCAACATGTTTGAAGGAGCGGGCGTGTGAGTGGCTGCTGCTACTTTCCGCTGGCCGCGGGAACGGACGCTGCAGGCGGCTGGCGACTGGAGGTTGTTCGGAGGATTCGGACTTGCAACCTTTGGCCCTCCGCCGCAGGGGCCCACGCTGGAGGTTGCGAGCAATGTGCGCGGCGGGGGCGGGTTATATAGAAACGGGATCGGGGGCAATGGACGAGGAAGGGTTGTTACTCCCTTGGGATACTGGTTGTGCAGTGTCCTCCACCTTAGCCCGGAGGTAAGAGATGGCAATATGTGTGACAGGCGAATAGACGTGCGCGATGTGGAGAAGGCTCATTCAAGGATGTGGAGAGCCGGACTCGAGTCAGGGCAGGCTGCAGGATCCTCTATTCGAGGAGGGAGTGGAACGCGGGAGAGCTCGGGTCCCCAAAAGGGATGAGCCGGGAAGGGGAGGGGTACGCGCGGGGTCCTGGCTCGCTGACGCCGCAGAAGGTGAAGATGGAGGAAGATTTGTTCGCCAGGGTGGTGGGTCGGCCAATCAGAGGCTGAGTAGATAAACGCGGCATAAGGGCGAGCTGGGACCGCCCGCTCCAACCCAAGCTGGGCCTGCACACTCCCCGCGCTCGTCATCCTCGAACCCTTCCTCCTCACCGCCTGACGTCCACCGGGCTGCTCTCCACTTGCACAGTCCTCGCTCATTTACAGCCTCTCTTATCTTGTTCACACCTTGGGATCTCCCTTCTTGTTCAGAGAAGCCAGTCGGACCACACCAGTTCTAGTAACGACCACAGCGCGACCAGCCCCGTCAACTCACCCACACTCAGCTGCAAGCCGTAAAATTTGCTCACCGACTCACATCACACTATGAGGGTGTCGAGCGGACCGTCCGTCGAGCTCCCGCTCGTCGAGGAGACCGCCGACGTCTCCACGAGCGGCTACTACAAGGTGGAGCGCAGCGCCGCCTCGTGGGGGGCCTCCCAGCCCGCCAAGCAGGGCCTGTACGACCCGGACCAGGAGAAGGACTCGTGCGGTGTTGGCTTCATCTGCCACATCAAGGGCCAGGCCAACCACAAGATCGTCTCGGACGCCCGCCAGCTGCTCTGCGCAATGACTCACCGTGGGGCGACCGGCGCCGACTCCCGCGACGGCGATGGCGCTGGCGTGATGACCGGCATCCCGCACTCGTTCTTCCAGCGCGAAGGCGAGCGGGACATCGGCTGCAAGCTTCCCGAGCCAGGTCAGTACGCCGTCGGTAACGTCTTCCTCAACCCCACCGATGAGGCGGAGCGCGACAAGCAGAAGGGTGTCTTCGAGAAGTTTGCGGACGACCTCGGCCTGCGTGTGCTCGGTTGGCGCGAGGTTCCCACAGACGGGACGATCCTCGGCCCGGCCTCGGGATCGAAGGAGCCTGCGATACTTCAGCCCTTCGTCGTTCTCAAGGAACACTACGGCGAGGGCACCACATGCGCCAACGGACCGTTTGAAGAGACAGCGTTCGAACGTGCGCTGTATATCCTGCGCAAGCATGCCACCCACGAGATGTTAGTCCTAAGTATCGCCCGTGTGTGAACTGTTCTGAGCGTATCTTTCTTTTGTTCTGCATACAGCCAATTGGCAAATTGGTTCTACGTCTGCTCGCTCAACACCAAGAGCATCGTATACAAGGGCCAGCTCACTCCGCCCCAGGTGTTCGACTACTACCACGATCTCAACCATGTTCTCTACCAGTCCCACTTCGCCCTCGTCCACTCCCGCTTCTCGACCAACACCTTCCCCTCATGGGACCGTGCACAGCCGATGCGCTTTGCCGCCCACAACGGTATGTCCGCTAACCTATATGTGCATATGTGCGAGTCTAAGCATGTCTGCAGGTGAGATCAACACTGTCCGAGGCAACAAGAACTGGATGCATGCGCGTGAGGGCGTGATCAAGTCGCCCCAATTCGGCGACCAGATCGACCTTCTCTATCCCATCATCGAGGAGGGCGGCTCCGACTCGGCGGCATTCGACAACGTGCTCGAGCTGCTCGTCGTGAACGGCGTCGTGACGCTGCCAGAGGCCATAATGATGCTTGTGCCCGAGGCATGGCAGAACAGCGAGTCGATGGAGGCAGAGAAGAGGGCGTTCTACAACTGGGCAGCCTGCGTGCAGGAGCCATGGGACGGCCCCGCGCTTTTCGCCTTCTCCGACGGCCGCTACTGCGGTGCCAACCTCGACCGCAACGGCCTTCGTCCCTGCCGCTACGTCGTCACAAACGAGGATATCATGGTGTGTGCGAGCGAGGTCGGCGCAGTCTACCTCGAGCCAGAGAAGATCATCCAGAAGGGCCGCCTAAAGCCTGGCCGCATGCTCCTCGTTGACACCAAGGAGGGCCGTATCGTCGATGACAAGGAGCTCAAGATGAAGACGGCGCGCAAGCAGAACTTTTCCAGCTGGATCGAGAACCAGATGCTGCTCATGCCGAACATCCTCAAGCGCGTCAGGCGTGCAATGTCCATCGACCCGATCATCGACGAGACCGCGCTCAGCTCGGACCCCAAGCTGCTCGCATTCGGCTACACCGTCGAGCAGCTCAACCTGCTCATGCTCCCCATGCTCGGCGACGGCAAGGAGGCGCTCGGGTCCATGGGCAACGACGTCTCCCTCGCATGCATGGGCACCCAGCCCCGCCTCATCTACGAGTACTTCAAGCAGCTCTTCGCACAGGTCACTAACCCGCCCATCGACCCCATCCGCGAGAGCATCGTCATGTCGCTGGAGGCGTACGTTGGGCCCGAGGGCAACCTGCTCGAGATGCGCCAGGAGCAGTGCCACCGTATCCTCATCCCCTCCCCGCTCATCTCCATCGAGGAAATGAACGCGATGAAGAACATCAACAAGGCGTACCCGAAGTGGTCCGCACAGACCATCGACATTACCTTCCCCAAGTCCGAGGGCCTGCCAGGGTACGAGCACGCCATCGACCGTGTGTGCGACGAGGCGACCAAGGCGATCGAAGAAGGATACAAGGTCATCGTCCTGAGCGATCGCGCGATCGGCCCCAAGCGCGTGCCGCTGTCCGCGGCCGTGGCGTGCGGTGCGGTGCATCACCATCTGGTCCGCTCCAGGACGCGCGCACAAGTCGCGCTCATGATCGAGACCGGTGAGGCGAGGGAGGTGCACCACCTCTGCGTGCTCGTCGGCTACGGTGCGGATGCGGTCTGCCCTTACCAGATCATGGAGGTCATCCATAAGGTCGCCCGCGAGGGTCTGATCAAGGGCGATCTCACTAAGGAGCAGCTCCTTGAGAACTACCACCATGCGGTTGACAACGGTATTCTCAAGGTCATGTCGAAGATGGGTATCTCCACCCTCCAATCCTACAAGGGTGCGCAGATTTTCGAGGCTCTTGGTCTGCACAGCGAGGTCGTCAACCGGTGCTTCACCGGCACTGCCAGCCGTGTGCAAGGTGCCACCTTCGAGCTTCTTGCGATGGATGCATTCGAGTATCATGAGCGGGGCTGGCCCACACGTGAGACGATCGTCCCGCCTGGCATGCCCGAGGCTGGCGAGTACCACTGGCGCGATGGCGGCGAGTTCCACGTCAACGACCCTGTCGGTATCGCCAATCTCCAAGACGCCGTGCGCGAGAAGAACCAGGTGGCGTACGACGCATACTCTAAGAACGCCCGCGAGCAGATCAAGAACATCACCCTTCGCGGCCTGCTTGACTTCAAGTACGAGAAGGCCACACCCATCCCCATCGAGCAGGTCGAGCCGTGGAATGAGATCGTCCGCCGTTTCGTCACGGGTGCTATGTCGTACGGTTCTATCTCGATGGAGTCGCACTCTGCTCTCGCCGTTGCCATGAACCGCCTTGGCGGGAAGTCCAACACCGGTGAGGGTGGTGAGGATGCCGAGCGCTCCCAGGTGCTGCACAATGGCGATACTATGCGCTCCGCTATCAAGCAGGTTGCCTCTGGTCGCTTCGGTGTGACCTCTAACTACCTTGCCGACTCCGATGAGCTCCAGATCAAGATGGCACAGGGTGCTAAGCCCGGCGAGGGTGGTGAGCTGCCCGGCCACAAGGTCTCCAACTCCATCGCTCGCACTCGTCACTCCACCGCCGGTGTCGGCCTGATCTCGCCTCCTCCCCATCACGACATCTACTCGATCGAGGATTTGAAGCAGCTCATCTACGATCTGAAGTGCTCCAACCCGCGCGCTCGTGTATCCGTCAAGCTTGTATCCGAGGTTGGTGTTGGTATCGTCGCCTCCGGTGTCGCGAAGGCGAAGGCCGATCACATCCTTATCTCTGGCCATGATGGTGGTACCGGCGCCTCTCGCTGGACTGGCATCCGCTACGCCGGTCTACCTTGGGAGCTCGGTTTGTCCGAGACCCACCAGACGCTCGTCCTCAACGACCTCCGTGGCCGCGTGACTGTCCAGACCGATGGCCAGCTTCGTACCGGTCGCGATGTCGCCATTGCGTGCTTGCTTGGTGCTGAGGAATGGGGTTTCGCTACCACGCCATTGATCGCGATGGGCTGCATCATGATGCGAAAGTGTCATTGTGAGTTGTGTGCACTGTCTCTTCATATGAGTCACTGACGGATCATTAGTGAACACTTGCCCAGTCGGTATCGCCACCCAGGACCCAGCACTGCGCGCCAAGTTCGCTGGTCAGCCTGAACAGGTCATTAACTTCTTCTACTACATTGCTGAGGAGCTGCGTGGTATCATGGCGAAGCTCGGATTCCGCACGATCAACGAGATGGTGGGTCGCTCCGACATGCTCAAGGTGGATGACTCCCTCCGGACGGTCAAGACCGCCCAGCTGGACCTCTCGGCGATCCTGAAGCCTGCGTGGCAGATGCGCCCTGGTGCTGCCACCTACCGTGTGCGCCAACAAGACCATAAGCTCTACGTGAGGTTGGACAACAAGTTCATTGATGAGGCGGAGCCTGCGATCACAAACGGGCTGCCCGTGCGCATCGATTGTGACGTTGTCAACACAGACCGTGCACTTGGTACTACCCTCTCTTACCGCGTGTCCAAGATGTACGGCGAGGAGGGGCTCCCCAAGGATACCATCCACATCAACATGAAGGGTTCCGCGGGACAGTCTTGCGGCGCCTTCCTGGCTCCAGGCATCACGATCGAGCTCGAGGGTGATTCCAACGATTACGTCGGAAAGGGTCTCTCGGGTGGACGTCTTATTGTTTATCCTCCCAAGCAGTCTACGTTCAAGGCTGAAGAGAACATCATCATCGGCAACGTCTGCTTATACGGCGCAACGTCTGGTGAGGCGTTCATCCGCGGTGTTGCCGCTGAGCGCTTTGCTGTCCGAAACTCCGGTGCCAATGCGGTTGTTGAGGGTTGCGGTGATCACGGCTGCGAGTACATGACTGGAGGCCGCGTCGTCGTTCTCGGTACTACGGGTCGCAACTTCGCTGCCGGCATGAGCGGTGGTATCGCCTACGTCCTGGATATGGCACACACCTTTGCTTCTAAGGTAAACATGGAGATGGTCGAGCTCGGCAAGGTCAAGGATCCTCGTGAAGTGGCTTCCCTCCGTAGCCTCATCGAAGACCACCGTCACTACACTGGTTCCGAGGTTGCGGACCGTGTTCTGGCCGACTTCCATCACCTTTTGCCCCTGTTTGTTCGCGTCATGCCGCTCGACTACAAGCGTGTTCTTGACGAGCAGGAAGCGAAAGCGAAGGAGGAGAAGAAAAAGCAGAGCTGGATCGACCTCGTTCCTTCCCACACTGCCAGCCAGGTCGATCTCGCTTCGGAGACACTCGAGGATGTGCTCGTTCCGAAGGAATCTCTGGCGGATGCTCTCAACTCTGCTCATCTTCCAGCATACTCCCCGCCGCGCAAACCCCATGAGCCCTCTGTCCTTGATCTTGAAGATGCCTTGATCGACGAAGCTACCACGAAGGAGCGTGTTGCCAAATTGGATAAGACCCGTGGCTTCATGAAGTACAAGCGTCTTGGTGAGGCGTACCGTCCGCCCCGCCGGCGCGTCAAGGACTGGAAGGAGCTGAACGTCCGGCTGAACGAGAGCGAGCTGAAGTACCAGTCTGCGCGATGCATGGACTGCGGTGTTCCGTTCTGCCAGTCTGACACCGGTTGCCCGATCTCTAATATCATTCCCAAGTGGAATGACCTTGTTTTCAAGGGGCAGTGGCGCGATGCCTTGAACCGATTGCTCATGACGAACAACTTCCCCGAGTTCACTGGACGGGTCTGTCCCGCTCCTTGCGAGGGCGCATGTGTGCTTGGCATCAACGAGGCACCGGTTGGTATCAAGAGCATAGAGTGTGCGATCATCGACAAGGGCTTCGAGATGGGGTGGATGGAGCCCAATCCTCCTGATTTCCGGACCGGAAAGAAGGTTGCAATCATAGGCTCTGGTCCTTCCGGTCTTGCCTGTGCCGATCAATTGAACAAGGCTGGCCATACCGTCACTGTCTATGATCGTAATGACCGCATCGGCGGCCTGCTCATGTATGGTATCCCCAACATGAAGCTCGACAAGACCGTCGTACAGCGCAGAGTGGACCTGATGGCTGCGGAGGGTGTGACGTTCATTACCAATGCGGATGTGGGTGTCAACGTGAGCGCGGAGAAGATCAAGGAGGAGAATGACGCTGTTGTCGTCTGCACCGGCGCCACATGGCCTCGTGACCTGAAGATTCCTAATCGGACTGCGGACGGTGTTCACTTTGCCATGGAGTACTTGCAGTTGAACACTCAGTCGCTGTTGGACTCCGGCCTGGAGGACAGCAGATACATCAATGCCAAGGGCAAGGACGTCATTGTTATTGGTGGTGGTGATACTGGTAACGACTGTATCGGCACTGCCATGCGTCATGGTGCCAAGTCCGTCACCAACTTTGAACTCCTCCCCAAGCCTCCCGCATCTCGTGGTCGTGACAACCCCTGGCCGCAATGGCCGCGCATTTTCCGTACTGACTACGGTCACACGGAAGTTGCGGCCCACTTTGGCAATGGTCAGTATAAATGCTATTCCAAACGATATGCTTTTCGCTGATTCCTCATGCAGATCCTCGCGAGTACTGCATCTCTACAAAGGACTTCGAGGTCGATGAGCAGGGCAAGTTGAAGGGCTTGAACACAGTTCGCGTGGAATGGAGCAAGGACAGTGGCGGGCGCTGGAAGATGGAAGAGGTTCCCGGGTCGCAGAAGTATTTCCCTGCACAGCTCGTCTTCCTTGCCCTTGGTTTCCTTGGACCCGAGCAGGCGCTTATCAACGCTCTCTCACTCAAGACCGATGCCAGGTCCAACATCACCACACCCCCGAAGAAGTACTCGACGAACGTCCCAGGTGTCTTCTCGGCTGGTGACTGCCGGCGTGGCCAGTCTTTGATTGTTTGGGGTATCGCGGAGGGTCGCGGGGCAGCGGCTGAAGTTGATGCTTTCCTGATGGGAGGCTCCACTCGTTTGCCCACTGCAGGTGGAATCAAGAAGCGTATTTTCGTCCCCCCTCCCATCACGGATGAGCAGCCGGTTCCCGTCGGCAAGGCGGAGAACTTTGCTCCGATTCCCGTTCCTGCAACGGCATAAATTGTTTGGGTTATGTAGTTGAGCCGGATGTATATAGGTACCATTATTCGCACTTGCTAAAGAATATCCAATGATGTCTTATTCTCATGCCCGTGAATGAAAGTCACGCAAGGGATTTAATTGAACGGACCCCTAGTGTGCTCCCCGGAGTTTAGTCACACAATTCCAACCCCAATGCCTGCATTTATGAAGGGCAAACACGGGCGGTATTAAGCTGGTACACGATATCATTCTGCATTCGCGATATGCAATAGTCCCAATGAGCCCTCTACCCGAGATACAGATAGTAATACGAAATAAGACAGAGATCCTATGGACCTCAAGAGACACTTTTAGTAAGCGGTTGAGTGCGAACCAGCCGGACCCAGCCCCTTCAGCTCCAGCTCGTCAGCTTCCTCCATCATAGACGAACTGTCGTAAGGCGCGTGCGTATCAACCGTTCGCTTCACCGAAACATTCACCGTCCTCGAGTTGGAGTTGTATGGTCCGCCGCTGCTGTGAGGTACCGGGGTTTCGGAGACACTCAGTCCGACACGGACGATAATCATCGAGAATGTGATGCCGATCGCAGGGCTGATCTGTTGTCCTATGAGATAAATCGGTCTTCAAGGCCAGAGTGACATACCAGCTGGAAGAACAGAAGGGAAGCGGCGCTCGACGTGGCCTGGGTTATGGTTTCGACCAGCATTAGCACGACGTAGAGTCCTCCTGCCTCTAAAATGATTCTGGCGACCCCATAGAGCGATTTTCGGCCGTATGCCGAGACCGAACGCTCAACCTGGAATAGACGAATGGCAATGAGCCCGGTCGCCAATACGGTATGACCTAGGCTCAGAGCGGGTACAACCACGGCCCAGTGTGCCAGGGTTAACAGGTTTGTGAAGTCGAACGGGTTTCGAACTCCTTCCACCTCAAGCTGGATTATGCGGACTGTGCTTCCTGTGCCATAGTCAGACACGTGTCACAGAATATGCGCGTTTATAGTCACCGAAGGCCGTGCACCAAAGGATAGTGTTGACCACGATGAACGGCCAGCGTTTGCCCCAGACAACCCATACCCTGTACAACTAGACGCGGGTCAGCGAGCTAGGGCGCCAGTACGCAGCCGACTACGCACCAATACGGCATCTGCCACAAGGATGTTCGTCATAAGTGCGGAGAGTTGCAACGCGTATGTCCAGGTGCCAGCCCCGGAGAAGTACACATCCGGTGTCAGCCCAGGAGGTGTGAAGAGCAGACCCAGCAGTAGCCGATTGCATTGCAAGACGACATCGATAGTAGTCAAGATGAAGATGAGAAACGAGGAAGTCAGAAGGATGTAGTTGATCTTTTCCTGTTTACGTCGAAAGCAAAGAACGTGGATGGTGAGGATGAAAAAGGCGCAGAAGAAGCCTGGTACGGTAGTTAGTGGAAGACCATGCGCATAGTTGGGTGCATACCATATAGGCCAAGTGCAGTGAGGCCGCCAATAAGGGTATTCACAGCCGTGCCAGGTCCAGCCGAAGGAACCTGGAGAGCAGGGGACGAAGGCAATGAGGAGGACGGTGAGGCCATGGCTACCAGCAAGTTCGTCTAACCCGCAATCCGAGTGGGAGTTCGCACATTAATAGTCAGAGCGTTCGACATAGTGGAGGACGGTTGTCACATTGACAGAAATGTCCAAAAGAAATCTAGACATGTACGCATGCGACATTTGTGTTGTATCGCCGGTCAGTCTCAAAGTGGTCATCCAGTGGCAGATCTTGCCGGATGCAAGTGCCGAGACTGGAAATGGATGCATGGCCTGAACCTTGTCACTCAGCGTGGTCGCTTCTCATGGAAAAACAAGACCGCGATGCTCCGACGAATTGTCCCTGGTTGGTTTTTCAATCTGATGTGTCCCGCAGGGTCTCAGCGCGCATCCGAGCTGGGCGGCGCTCCCCAGGAGACGTTGTCGGAGACCGGATTGCAGGAGATAAGAAAAGGACCCCCGATCTTTGAACTCCTTCATGTTGGGTTGTTGTTCCGCATGGCGGTCAGGGTCCCCGAGTGCCGTCGACGTGATCGCAAGAGCTGTCGCAAAATCTATGCGCCACATGTCTACAAGGCACCGCGGATGCGGCCGGTCCCTTGGATTTCTCATAGTTACCGTCATTGGAATGTGAATACATTGCGGCAGACATTGCGGCAGCACGTACTGGCATCTACGCGACGGCCAATCCCGTGCCCCAACCGACCCCAGAAACAAGATCCCTCAAAATCAACACACCGCCGTCCGCTCGGCCGACGGCGCCCCAGACTCTGTCTCGCTTGCGCTCCCGTTCGCTTTTAATACCGTCGCGTTCCGCCGACCGTCCAGCCCGAGCCACATTCCACGGCCTGGCCTCTTCGCGCGTTGCCACGTCTTCTTCCCGTTCCAGCCTTTCGAGCAGGTTGGCGATTGTGCCGTAAAGAGTCGACAGCAGTGCCGTATAGCACGTCTGCGGCGAGCAGAACCACAGGAAAAAAGACCGGGCCGGCTCCCGCTGTGGCGTCTTCGGCACCTGCTGTAGGGATAGGAATCCGGCGGATTGTAGGGAGGTGAGTGCAGAGCGGACGACGGCCGCCTGCATCAGAGCAACCTTGGCAATCTACGCGCATATGAGCCAGAGTATGCCCGAAATTGAGATCCCACGCACCTGTCTCTCGTCCATCAAGGTACCGCTCCAGAGCACCCCTAGCACCCGACCTGCTCCGTCTCCCCACCGTTCCCTGACATAACCTTCTACAACCCTCCGCCTCATCCGCTCTGCGATCGTCTCGAACTCGACCTGGACCTTCCCCTCACCTCCCCCTCCACCCGCAAACCTCGAAACGAAGGCACCCGCTTGGCCCGCGGCGGTCGGATTATCGGAAGATGATAGAACCAGAAGATACTGCTTCAGGGCACTGGTCGGAGCGGTGGAAGACGATGGAAGCTTTAGGCCCGCTGTCAGGGCAGGGCTGTGGGAATTTTTGTGGGAGTTGGAGGAGCTAGACCCAGAAGGAAGGTATGTCGAGAGCGTGTGTGTTGACACGGGCGAGGAACGCACGTCCGATAAGCGTGGGTATGCCGTTGGTACGGAGGACGCGGCCTCGAGCAGTGTGCGTATGACGAGGCCGAAGGAAGCGTTATATCGTTCGGCGGCGCCGTGCGCAACAAGCTATATCCAAACCGTAAGCCCTATATGCGCATATCAGAACGGATGATGCAGCAGATGGTGCTCACCGAGTCGCGTAGATGGACGTTGAATCGTTCGTAGTTCACTCTGAACCAGACATCCTCGTCCACCACCTCATCGTCCTCATCATCCTTGTCCCTTCCTCGTGCCCTCTTCTTTGGTCTGCCGGAGGTCGTCGTAGCCTTCCGCTTCAAGCCAGTCGTTTGGCCCTCGCGTTCTCGTCTTAGTCTGTCCTCTACTTCTTCTCGGAGGCTCTTCAGGATCTTGGCAGATGGAATCTCCTTGAGCTTGCGCTTTTCAGCCTCTTCCCAGGCGATGAGCTTGTCCTTTGGCGACGTGTGTAGCAAGCGCGACGTCGGAGTGAGATAGTGGGATGTCACCAGGGTGTGGAAGGTAGATCGGTGAGAGACCTTTTCTGCAACAAACGACGTTGAGAACACCGACAGTTGAGAGCGGACACCAAACCCCTACTCTTTGAATCGGTCACCTTAAGTAGATCGATTACTGCCGGGAGTCGTAACTTGCCATGTTCTAGTATACAATTGATAATATTCGATGCCTAGAAAATTGTCAGTATCATTGGCCACGATCGGCGTGTGAGTGTGACTAACCTCTTCTCCAAACACGCCGCCAGCTATCTCTACAAACCTCCCGAACCTCAGTCGCATGCAGACCTCCTCCACGTTCACCTCGTAGAACGTCTCTCCTCGAGGTCCATCCCCGTCCTCCGCGTTGCCCTCCGCAAACCAGACTACGTTGTGCTGGATAAGCACGATTAAGCATGCGCGTACAGTACGCGGCTTGAACCCCGTCAGGCGGACAATGAGCGGCAAAGGTAGGCGGCCGCGCGACAGCAGGACGCGACCGATTTCGCTGCACGCTTCGCCGAAGAAGGTGCGAACAATCTGTACGCATAGACGAGTTGTAGGGTTGTCGGCCATTGTATGTCGTTTGAGTCGATGTTATAAGTATGGTCGGTGAGGAGAACGCATTGGCCGCTGTTTGAGGTCGACGTCGCGGCGTGACTTGGCGGCCTCAGACAAGAATTGCGAGGTTGTTCCCGCACAGCCACCGACACCTATTTTGGAGGCTTGCGGCTTGCCGTCATCATGTCACGACGTTCTCTCATCCTCCCGATGTTCTATCCTGTCTAGTTCTTTCGGATGCCGATATCCTAGCTACGATGTGGAGTGAGTGATGCCATTTGAAGAGGTGTCATGTAATCTATGAATGATCAACACTTGATTGTGATGTACTGTATGATCTTCCGGGCGAGCCCTCAGGCTGTCGTCCCTTTGACTTGCTTCTCCGGCGCCACAATGGTCTGCGTTCCGAGTTGCGTTCTTCTATTTAAACAAGGAAAGTGGCACCTTTGCTCTTATTCTCTCAGACTGTTATGTGAAGAAGGAGAGGCCAGCGGCAAATCTGCTCTGGTCGCCCCCCGGCCCCGCTGGAGGCACGGCGGTTCCGAAGCTGCCAGGAGCGAAGCCCCTCGGCATCCCGCTGACCAGGAGCGATAGAACATTGGGGTATGAGAGCGCGTCAGCGAAATTACGGTGCGCAATGGCAGAATCTCTGAGGGTCGAGCATGAATAATCCGGCATCGGCGACTGCGGGGACCTTCTGGCAATCTTCGTCCAAGCAGCCAACTGACGCCCAGACGGCGACTTCGAACGGCGACTGATATGTTGTTCTCACAGGGCCTTTTTCTAACATCGATATAAGCGACTTAAAGCTAGCTCACCGCAGTGTGAGAAAAGGCGAGGGATGAAATGGTTGTACATAACTTGCTTGAATTGACAAACTACAGTACGAGGACAGTACAGCAGCACAGCACGCTATGAGACATTTACATTGGCATACTCTGGTCTTCACATGCTTTCATTCTTCCGATCACACAATCACGATGCGGGGAGTTCTTCAGTTGACATCCTTGCCGACAGCGAGCTTCTCCGACTTGATGAAGGAGAGCGTGAGGGCGTTGGCGGGGTCGCCTCCGGAGTGCAGCTGGCCGGCAAAGGCGATGATAGGACCCGCAACCGCGAACGTCTTGCCGGTGTACTTGGCATCTCCGGCGCCGTTGCCAATGGGTCCTATAGTATGCGTATGAGTATAAAGGAAACAAGCTCACGTGGCATTGAGCTGAAACTTGCCTACGACGCGGATCTTTCCGGTGTGGGTGTCCATGATGACGAGTCTGGTCACAGGTCAGTTAGACGTTCCGAAACCGAAATTTTTAGTTGCCCTCACTGAAGGTAGCACAAGTACGGGAGATTGGAGTAGTATCCTGTTTTCCACAGTTAGTCCTCTGACAGTATACCATCAAAGGAACTATCGCTGATACCAGGAATAGTGGTCTTCCCGGTAACCCCAATAAGAAGCTCATTGTCTGCATTTTGTGGTTAGCTCAGATGAACAAGCGTTGCATTACCACTAGGCTACTTACCGTTGAAGTCGACAGTAACATCGGGCTTGTAGATTCTTACATCAAATAGTGTCAACCTCCGGTAAATCGAGTACTTACCTTGGCCGTTCCAAGATGGTTTGCAACCTTGGTAGTGCCGTCGTTCATCAGGTATGTGATCTCTGAAAGACCGCGTTGAGTGTGCGTTCGTGTATATCGCATAAAATGAGGACATACCCACGGAATCGACAAGCCAGCCAGCCATGAAGCGGATCTGCTTAATCTGCTTGATGTTCTGCACAGCAGGGAAACCACCGACTGTTGAATACACCAGTCAGTATTGTTGCTAGGCTGTACTCAACGATGACCGTACTGGCAGTGATATCACTGTGGGCTCCGTCAGTCCATTTCTCTCATACAATGAGAGACGACGAGCGTACTCGAAGGCAGCTCCTTGATGCACGCCGAAGGAGAGAGTCTGGGTCACGCTTGCGGACATGTTGGCTAGAGTGGGTCGTGTGTGAAGTCGAGGGTGAGGTTGGGAGCGGTCGATGGGCCTTCAACGAGGGCAAGCGGCCTTGTACTTATACCCACGGCCCTCTCACTTCGGATCACCATTATACCGAGAGCCCTGCAATATCAGGTCACAAGGACGACACCGGAAGTGTGATCAGCTCCCAGAGTCGCCTTAGAAGCACCCAGCCGTCGACCATATCGGAGCCCCACAGACGCCGGAAGCCAGGTCAAGGACCAAGTCTGATGCCCAGTGAGGAGCGGTCACAGTGACCATATAGTGCTCGGGGAGATCTTATGATATCGACCCTTTGAAATGCTTCTAGTGCCAGGGCTCTTGGTTTTCCGGTGCGGTTCGGGGCTTCATCTCCGTCTACCGACGAGGATGCGATTCAAGGAATAATGGCACATCAAGGTGATATCCTGAAGACAGAGGGATGCTGAGCGGCCGCATCTCTAGGACACAAGCTTCACGAAGCAACGGTGGCCATAGAGGAGTGCGATCCTTGACGTAACACATCATTTATAGCGAAGCTTCAGAAATGACCGAATGGCCGAGACTGCGGAGCAACCGAACAAGCGCCTGCCAACCTAGACCGCCTAGTAGATATGAAGCGTCTGACTGCCACTATTATAGTAGAGACTGCGGAGCAACCGAACAAGAGCATGCCAACCTAGACCGACCAGATATGAAGCCGCTGACTGCTACTATTGTAGTAGCAGACCGTCTTCTATTTCAGACATGCGCCGTGCTTGGCAGAGTTGTTGGTGTAAGGCACCCGCAGTCATAATGGTCGGCTGAGAGGCGCAGGGTCTCCACGAACCCGAAAAGGACCGTCACAGCCACAGGGTGTTACTATTATTGATGGGCGCGTTACCCCTGCGGCCTAGACGAGTGGCAACGAGATGCGTACCCTGTACGCTGGAGGCAATGTGCCTCCGGAGTACCAAAACAGGCAATTTCTGTTGACGCGGAACGCTCTGTCAGGGTTTCACATTTGGCTACTGGGTTAGGATGCGTGTGTTAGGGTACTAGTTAGGACAAGCGAGCGGAGCGAGGTTAGGGTTGGGTTAAGGTTAGGGTTGGGGGTGGGTTAGGGTTAGGGTGATAATATTATCTAAAATAATTCTAGGAGTGCGAGACCAGCAAGGCTATGGGCGGAGCCCATAACCTTGAGCACCAATGTTACTATATTAGGTAGCTAGGGTGCAAGTTTGCCTCCGACGCGCGTCGGCGTACAGCGTACAGCCGTACGCATCTAGACGTGCCCCCAACCGCCACGCTGTCAACACCACCTGCATGCCAGATTCGTGCACTACCGCATTGCATGACTTGTCATCTGATGATTCTTGATGGAGGGTTGGGGACTCATTCGTTGCTCTTCTAGTTCAATCACATCAATGCGATGCTCGCTGCACCCTTCCGGAAGATGGAGCATCAACCGCCGACGTCCTTGTTCGCCCGCTATTCTCCCCGAGTCACCGGTCATCTGCCAGCTATCAAGGGGAAAGTACCCGTGGATATTGTCATGCCTTCAGTGATCGGCTTCTAGTCTTGCCCGCAAGAGGTTCATGTCCCTGTGCCCCAACACCTGGACGACTGTTGTGCTTCCTAACCGCTCAGCCAAGCTGGCAACACGCAGCTGCAAGCCGTGTGACATCGTCATATTGGAGCAGCCGCAAGCCATAAGAGTGGGACACAACAATGGGCACCACCTCTTTCGGTAGCTTCTCGCTCCTTACTCCGGTGTTGTACATGCGACATCGGTGCTGCGACGAATTGTTATACACCCACTCAGTGGGGTAGAAGGTAATGTGGCGTTAATCCATTGCAGAGCGTGTGAGACGTGGAACTCGGCTCCACATAGCGAGCATTACCTCGACTTTATGATGTTCCGGCCTCCGGTCCTGCTTGAAGTTGACTGCTTGGTTAGGAGAACTTGACCATACAAAGGTGGAAGGTAACAACCCTATGCAGTGCCGGGTCGGTCGGCTGACCCACGGTCAGGCTTGGAAAGCCGGGAAATCGGACGATATCTGCACTTGAAAAGCCGGTTCACTCCGGTGAGAGACATCTTCCGAATCCGACTGAGATCGCGTATCCCAGACAGTATAGTCACTTGAGCTCTTCCCGACTGCAATGTCCGTATCTCTATCCGCCCTCGTGGAGGAAGCTCGGGAATCAGCCATCCATGCAGCTATGGACTAGACTCTTCGGGAATTGGAATTCGGATGGACAACCACTCTTAAAGGTCACATTGGGTATGTCTGTCATAGGATGCACTTCTGTTTACCTCATAGGTCCTCGAACAATACACCGCACTGGTTTCAACTTGGTGCACAGGAATATCTTCAAACAATGTAAGCGACGGTGCTACAGACGTGAAACAAGTTCAACGACAACCGCAACGCCAGACGAAAGGTAAAGCCTCAAGGAACAAACATGCCTTGGTACGTCGTCTAAGTGATGGTAGAGAGAACTCCGCGGTTACCTCGTCCCCCTCCCACGCCACATGTAGTTTCTTCCTATCTTGTCGCCCTCTCGCTGGTTTGCCTGTGCCAAGTACAACCCGCGGCGCACCACATGAACGGGTGTTTTCCCCATGTGTACAACCGCCGTGTTCAGCGAAGTAGTGAGCGAGATCAAGTCGCTTCTCTTCAGGCGTCCTTCAAGTTAAACTCATTGTGCTTGATGTCCATGCTTGCCAACACCATCAATCCACCCATAGCCGCCAGCTCCCAAAGCGGCAAATGCCCGAGATCGTCCAAAAGCCCGCAGTTTGCTTCACCTTTGTTGTCGTCGCCGATCTGACGATAAGTGGCTCCAGGGTTGAGCAGAGCATAGCCTGCCACCTAGATATTGGTTGCATGTTGCATGGCTGCCGAGGAAGTAAAGGATCTTCTCCATCCACTCGCCAGCATCGGTCGTTGGGCCTTGTCAAACACCAATCGTGGCGAGAAAAAAGCGACTGACGGTGCATACCATCTCATAATCGACGTCCATCTGGATCGTCAACGATTCGCCAAAGAACAATTCAGCCGAATCAAGGTCGTTGTGCCCGAGGAGTACCTCACCGAGACTATGGAGCGGCTCGAAAAGCGGATGGTGGCTACCTAGTGTGTGACAGATAATGATAGCTCGAGAATAGACCGCCTTGCCGTCGTCTGAATGGAATTGTCCGAGTCACCGAGTGCCATGAAACTGCGAAAGATGACAAACGGATGTGACAACGCTTCCGGTAGCCTGAGCGACTCCAACGCGCGTTGTCTCGCTTCTGGAATTCGATTCTGCAGCCAAGCGACATATGCCATGAATTAAAGTGCCTCGGACTGGCCTGGTTCATCTTTAACAGACCGACATATATGTCGGGCCTGTCGAAGGCTCCGCAGCGCGGCGGGTACCTCGCGACGCTTATATAGGGCGACCTGGCCGAGCCGGAGTTGGGAGCGGCCAACGCTGACATTACACGAATCGCTGCTGTCAACTCAGTCGTAGAGAGCAGAGGTTTCCAGAAGTTTTCCTATGACTGTCTTATACGCTTCTTCGTCTGATCGGCTGTATGCGCTCCAAAGACGCTTTCGTACACAGACGCAACTGCCTCGAGCTCTCTCGCCCGCTGTACGAGCTGACAAAGGCGGGTATTGAGAAATGGGTTGGATAGATTGGGGAGAACATACTCCTTTGCAGACGTTTTCGTTCGAGTACCTTGACTTTCCGGTTTTGCAGTACAGTAGTAGCGGTGGCTCTTCATCGTGAGACGCGCATTACGGCATACATAAAGGACACGTCGTACCTTGCACGTGACTGGTCACTTGCGGACGCGCTGGTGATTTTGCGCGTGCCCTTGCTCCGGCGCACATGTGCTGGTGATACCGGACGAGGTATGATTATGCGCGTATCTATGATTGCTACAGTATTGAAATGCGTATTGGCCTCTTGCTCAGCGTATCATGAAGGAACCGCCGTCTGCGCTTCTTTGGGATGTCCTGGCCGGCTGTACACGACTGCCGTCTCAGTCAACCGACTGCGAGGACGACGAATCGTCCACCTCCTTCATCCGGAGACTGTCGTCATCTTCGATAGCACCTGTTTCTTGGCCATGTTCTTCGCAGTCAATTGTGACCTCGTACTGGACAGAGACGCCCGTCGTCTGCGAGTTCAAACTGAATGTTGCGTGGGCCCTTGCGGCGCTGGCCGCTCTTTGAACCGTCCTGTGTGAGCCGGCTCGGTATATGATGAGGTAGAACGTGATCGCAGTGACCGGACTCCTCTGTCAATGTGTGAGTTTATAGGCGCAAATATGAGCGAGAGACTTACGAGTTGATTGAAGAAGTTAAGCGGTGGACAATCCATCACAAGCACGACGAGGACTGCAATCATGAAGCCCGTGTAGATAACGCCAGACTCTACAATGATGCGTGCAAGTGGGCGTAGACTTCCTTCTTTCATTCTTGCGCTCGCGCTATCGATCTTCCAGATGCGAAAGGCAAGCAGTCCCGTTGCTGATGTGGATTGGGCAAGGCTGACAACAACAACGACAATGCACCAGTTCAGAACGTTTGCTTTGAGATCGGTGTTCGTCGGATCGGCCATTAGACCGACTTGGACTTGTACAGTACGTGCGCTGCATCCTCCATTACACAGTACTCCTTAATGATATCCCGCCTGCCGCTTGGACTTGAGGGACGTACCGATTGCTGCCAGCCAAAGAGTCATGTTGAAGGCGACAGCCCATCAACGCTTGTCCCAAACAATCCACACGCGATACAACATGATGGCGTCCCCGGTGAGAAAGCTCAAGTAGTGCATCACGTCCTGGCCGAGCTGACACCAGTTGCCGGTGCTATGAAAGTAGGTGTCATTGTAAGTTAGCGTCGTGTACACTAGTCCACCGAGGGCGTGATTGCATTGGAAGCAAATATCGATGGTTGTGAAGACGACGAGCAAGACGGCGGCGATTGTCAACACCGAGCTGAGAGGTGCTCCCTTCCGGGCGCGTTTGTAAATCAGTTGGATCGTCAAACCGCAAAGAACAGTGACAATGCCTTGCGGACGTTGAGCAAGCTGTTTTCTGGTCGAAGAACCTCTAGCTCACTGTACATGGAACAGGCAACCCAAGTCCCAAGTAGATAACTCACAGTCCACGGTTGACTGGGATCCCACGTCGCGTCGGAAGCTGTAACGAGGTTTCGTCCATTCAGCATGACTTCGGAGAGAGGGGTAGTCACCAGCAGTCAGCATAACGTCCAAAGATATGTTCTTATACCTCGTATTCCCTGCACGCATCATAGCTATGACATTCTGGAGTAGAGTTACGCGTGGTCAGAAGGCACAAGTGGTACATGCGGTTAGTACAGTACGCGACTCAGCCAAGCCGTAATCTCTATACGGTCTGTTGTCCCTGCCGATATGCCTGAAAGCTCTCACATATCGGACCACAATCTGCAACGGCTTCGAAGGGTGATGCCTGTCCTGCGAGGTCCCACGGTGGCCCGCACCTAGTACATGTGGACAGTGATAAAGACCCTCATCTGTCTGACAAGATCATCTAGTAAGTATGATGACCAGGCGTTGCTGGCATCAGAGGAACAAGTTTAACCGTTGTTGAGGCACCAATTGATCCACCGAGGCAAGAACTAAGATCGAGGCTAGGACAGTATTCGGAATAGTCCACGACATATGCTACGTCTGGTATCCCACCCACGAGACGTTGCGAAGTGGTTGACAACGGGGCTTCAGAACCACCGGACCGCCGCAGCGCGGTGATGTCGGAACGACGACGTTGGCAACCATCAACACACATGGTTTCAAATCAAACCGCTACCGCGCGGTACATGCACAGCAGAAGTATAATGGCGAGTCATTACAGCTACAAGCGTCATACCGGTGTATGGATACATGTGGAGCGCAATAACGGAGCTGGGTGTGGTATCGCGAACGCAGGGCTGTCGAACGCGCAAGGCATCGTCTACGCGGAACCCCTCTCTAGTAATCGAAGTTCATGTTTTCCCGGTCCTCGCTCACGAGTCGGCCGTACTCCAAGAACAGTCTCCACTGGATTCTTGTCAGACTTATGGTGGTATTGCAGAGCTGAACATGTGCGTACCTGATACGCGACCATGTCTTCTTTTCGAAACATTGTCAGACTCCAAATCCTGCCCGCTTCGCCAATCTTGCGGGCCATATCATCATTGTTCCCCTCTCCACCTCGCGCTACATCGCCTCTGTAGCTCGACATCAGCCAACTGCCACGACGAGCCAGATTATTGGACGCAACGCACCGGAAGAACGTCAGAACGTCGTACAAGTCGCTGAAGTCCATCTTGATCGGGACATAATGCACCCATGGCTGGATGCGGTCCATGTACCATTCGGGGAAGATGGTCGCCTTGAGCATCAGCGCGCGGGTGGTGATGAGCCGTTTGAATCGAGCCGACCAGCCGTTGCCGTCTATCTGTTCACGAACAATAGCTTTAGCACACCGCCGCATATACGTCGGAAGGAAAGCACGTACATCAAGCACAAACTTGTATTCATTCTGCTGGCTCTGCGTGAGCAAGCTTTTCTTCCACTCGAACATCGACTTGAGCTCGTCGCACTGCTTGATCTGGCACTGAAGGGGCTCCCGAGTGAATGCAACATCGGCCAAGATGCTGTTGAGCCAGCTGCTCTTCCGTGCGACCGCATCGCCGACCACCTCCTCCGCCGAGGTGGGAAGTAGTACTTCTTGTGTCCCGGTACGGTTCGCCAGCATGCTGATCATGCGCACCCGTTGACTGGCCTTCCAAGGGGTGTCGTCGTCCGCCAAGATGCCGGTGTTCGACCCCCGCCAGACGAGCCGCTCATCCGACTTGTTCTCCCACTCCGGGTCATGGCCAACGTCTTGCGTCCATTGCTCAGTCGCGACCGTCAGCACGTCGCCGTGCAGGCCCTCGGTCTTGCACATTCCGAAAAGAAGGCGGTGCACTTCCTGCGGACCGGGGCCACGGCCGCCGTATCCAGAGAGGAAGCCAACGGTGTGCACGAGGTCAGGGTGCGTGCAAGGATTCATACTCTCGCGGTGCGAATAGATGAATGTTTTGGGGTGTGACGCAGGCAGGGGGAGCGTGGGTGGCGGAGGTGGGGAATGACGCAGGGGAGAGCTGTTGGGGCACGCCCCGCCCCATCCCAGGTAGCTCATGTCGCCGTGTTTGAACACATCCATAGCTGCGGACGTTAGCACTCTTCTTCCCAGCGATGAGACGGTGGTGCTCACTTTGTCCTGCCCTCGCCCTAACCCTTCTCTCATTATACAGCTCCCAATCCGCAAACTCCATCGGCACATCCCCTGCTCCAAACGTCGCCTCCCACTCCCCCGTCGCCGCGACGATCTCCCGATCCACGCTCCTCTCCTCCCCCGTAGCTTCATCCTGCCACTTCTCTCCAAACCCGCGGAGCATGTCTAACTGCTCGCGTAGGCGGATCAGCCCGATCTCGCGTTCATCACCGGAGGCGAGGTTCGCGGTGGCGAGGGAGATGGTGCCATGCAAAGGTTGCGACGCGATGGTATATGTTGCGGGTGTCGTGCGTGTCAGGGCTTGCAGCCGGCGCAAAGAGCGAGGGGTGTATGCGTAAAACATGTGTAGGTCGGCGAGAATCTGGTCGTATTCGTCCGGCAGCTGGATGTCGTGTCTCTCAACATATGCCCACCTGCGCATACATGAGGCGTCAGCAATCTCCCTTCCAGTCCAGGGTGGTTACGCACCACTTATCGAACCCCCGTGGCGGCTTCCTTCCATACCTCCTTCTATATTCCGCCACTGCTTGCTCCAGCGTCTTGCTGGCCCGACGGAGCTTCTCCGCCCACTCCTCTTCCGCCCTCTGCACCAAGTCGTATATCGGATGTCGTCCATACGGGTTCACCGCAAGCAACCCGTTCGGAAGCCAGAAGTGCTCTTCAATGTCTTCTTCCTCCTGGGCGAGTGCACCCGGCCGGGCAGCGTTGACGGGAAGAAGGGCAGCGCGCGCTTTGTCCCTTGGTGCGAGTGCGCCCCTCATGCCGGGGAGAGGGGCGGGCACAGACAGCTCGTCAGAGTCGGGGTCTTCATCCACCCCTTCGCCGGGACTGCCGAACACCTGGCGGCGCTCGAACTCGTGCTCCTGCTCTTGCTCGCCAGTGGGAACCCAGTCGGGCATCGGCTCAGCAGGAACGGCACGGCGCGCCGACCATCGGTGCAACGGCTTGTAGTGCAACATGCTCTCACCCACCGCCTCGCTACTGCCCGTGGAGGGCGAGCGCAGCTTGTAGAGGAGGAACACGAGCCCTAGCAAGAGCAGCGCCGGCTTCGCCCACCTCCTCTTCCCCGCCCAAGCACCCCACCAGCCCCTGTCCCACCTCGGCCGGAGATACAGAGTCGGCGGCGCCAGCCCGTCAGCTTGCAGAGTCGAGGATTTGTACTTGTGCCGGCCCGAGCGCTTCTGTGTTGATCCGAAGGAGGGTTGGGAGGCGGTAGGTGCGGCATCAAGTTCGAGCTGGGAGGAGGGGAAGAACGGGGCGCCGGGCGACGGGGGCGGCGTGCTGCTGTGCACCGAGGGGCGGAGGGACATCTCCGTGACTCTGGACTAGCGATAAGGCCGATGTATGCGTGCTTGATTTGGGCAGAGGGCAGGTAGAGATGGTGAGGACGGAAGGGTGTGGGAAGTGCAAGAAGACGGATATCTCCGCCGAACATGGTCGGTTGTTGCGTTCATCACAGATCAGAGACCTGGCGTTAAGTGATCGAGGCGCGTAGTCTGAGACGGCCCACACGCAAAGGGTGAGACTGTGCAGAATGTCGAACGTGAGACATGTTGTTGACTGGTCATAAGACAGCTGCACCAGCTGTTGGCAGCACCCGCGGCATTCGAGTCCCTGACCGGTGCGTCCTGCGCACGGACCCACTCACTACAACCATCTACCCTTGTAACCTTCCGCAAATCCATGGTATGCATAGGTGCTATGCGCATCTCCACCCTTAAATCTTGCGTGCATTGCTAAGAACGCCAGCAGGTATAACATGGGAGCGCGAACGATCAGCCTTTGGCTCGATTCATCCCGCAATACTAGGTCTCAAGCCGTCAGATGATCGCCGACTTCATCCCGGTCCAGAATGAGACAAATCAGTGCATTGAACTGTATGTTAGGAGACACTCTACACGAAGCATCGTAAATGAAACACAATATGGTCACCAGGCCATGAGTGTGCGGAGGGCAGAGTGGTACAGTAGTAACCGCCTTCAAACGGAATCAGGTCCCTGACCAGTGACGCGTCGCGCACGGACCAACAACAATGACGCGCGCTGGGAAAGGCAACCCGGTTGTGTGCTCTTTCCTGTCTGCCAGCTCGTTCGCAGCTCAGCGCATGGTAACTGTATGACACTATTTCTGTTATGACGGTCCCTCTTCATGACATGTGTCCGGTATGAATCGGGCCCCACGGGTTCTGATATGGAACGCACTGCGCGCATCTGGCAAAAGGTCACCCGGCTTCGCCTCAAACACGGTCTGTCTACGAAGAGTTCCAGCACAGATCCGGACGCTGAGCTTGGCCAGCACGCCATTCCTGGCATCCTTCGACCTTCATGATTCCCACAATGAGATGACTATCACGCGGAGACGCTGCTATCTGCATCGCATCCTTGCCACCACCACCGTCCATTTCGACGGACCACTTTCGATTCGGTCTTCACGCCCCCTGATGGTGCTGGTCGTCCATCGCATATAATGGACCGGCTGGTCATCGCGCTGGTGGTACAGCTGCGGTCGAACCATGCAGCTGTACCAGCCCCGCGCCGCCACAGCCGCGCAGCCTAATGCATCGGGGTTCGCTCTAAATGCGGTGATAGGTTCGTGGACTGCTGTGGGTCTCTTTGGTACAGTACCTACCCGTGGCCTCCAGTGTTGGCGGTAACCGAATGAAACAGGCCTGTCGCTTGCGCTATTTAGTACGACGATTGGCAACATGCTCGAGCGGAGAAGACAAGGGCGCGCCCTGCACCCTCTCTTCGTCGGGACGAGCGTACTGGTTGTCGCTTTGATGACCGTGGACATTGTCCTTCAATGCAACTACACGCTCATCGGAGTTCTGTACACGCCCCCTGGTCTTTCGCCAGATCTGTACTTCTTGCTACCAGGAAGCCCGGTCCTCCTGGGAAGGAGTGTTGTTATCTTTCTCACGATCCTTACTGGAGATGCGATCATGGTATGCAGATTGTCTTCTGCTGGAACAGGTGTGTGACTCACGGCTGATCAGACGTATCGCTCTTGGGTAGTCTGGGAACAGAGGTGGAAAGTGGTTATCCTCAACATCGCACTTTGGCTAGCAACCGCGGGTGAGTCGTCTACCCGTAGCCTCGTCGTTGAAGCTAAAAGCAAGTTGAAGCATGCTGCATCCGCGCATTTCAGCTGCAAGTCGTAACCGGACAGGTTCCAACAGACCTCGATCTCTTGCTGGAGATGAGCCGCTGGGCTACCGCCGTCTGGTCTCTGAGCCTCGCCCAGACGACACTTTCTACCGCGAGCATCGCGACTCGCATCTTGATGGCCGTTCGACTGAGCGGTCAATACTCAGCATCAAGCCTCGTGCCTATCGCACGTGTGATCGTAGAGGCAGGTTGTCTGCAAACAAGCTACTACCTAGCGTACGTCATTGCAGAGGTACTGAACAGCCCTGGAAGTGGGTACTTGAACAAGCTCGTACGGCCTCCCAGTTTTCTCCACCAATCAAATACTGACGCTGAGCTCATAGACCTGCCCGATCGTCAGCATAAGCTTTTTCCTTATTCTCGTACGGGCCAGGTCGAGCGAACACGAGCCATCGGGTCCATCGAGACAATCTGCCATTTCCGATCCGAGACATATAACAATCCATCGCAGTATCAACATTCACCGATCCGATCAGAGGGGTGAGCTGTCAGTTACAGAGAATGGCGAGGAGATACGCATGAAGGAGATGACTGATACATCGTCCTCGCATCTCGATGTATGATATGTATGTGTGGCAGAGAAGAAATTGTAAGCACTGTCGGCCGAATTCAGCCCCTGATCAGCGACGCGTAGCCACGGATCAACAACAATGAGGCCGCCTTTTGAAAGGCAACGGGTTTGTGCTCCATCCTGCCTGCCAGCTCATCACTAGCTCGGCGCAAGATGATTCGTATGACGCCATCGCTATCGCGATAGCACAAGAATATGTACTCTCAACTGAAGATGGCCCCGCTGGTTCTGGTTCTGATATGTGATATGCAAGCATTCGTCTGGGCAGAGTCCACGCGGCTTCGCATGTTTGATTGATAGAATACGGCGTTGCCGAGAGGAGCTCCATCCTAGATTCAAACGCTGCTGCCTGTGTAGCATGATTCGCCTCCGATCTTAGAAGAAGCTAGAATCACATGTTAGCATGACTGCCATGTCGCCAAGCTGCGGGCGGCATCGCATCTGCGATTGCCGAGCATCGTACCGCCGGCTGAACATCGCATCGCAACGTGTCTCCACTATTTCTGATGGCGCTTTGTCTGTTCTTGTTGCCGCGGCCTGGTAGCCCACCTCTGGCATCACATATAGCGGCTTATGGTCTGATCGAAGGTGTATGCCCCCCCCGCCCCCACCAATCAAGCCGACATGTCGCTCTTGCAAACGACACCGTCAGCTGGCCCGTTTGCTGTCACAACTCTTATTGGCTCTTATACTTCTGTTGCGCTATATGGTCATAGTAATGTTTAGCATTGTGCTGGGCTCTAGAGCTGACAATACGGCACAACAGGCGTTTCACTGGCACTATTCTCGAGAGCGATTGGGCGCTTTGTGGAGAGGCGGCGACAAGGACCCGCAATCAATCCCTTGTTCATCGTATCGAGTATTTTCTTAGTCGGCTTGACGACGACCGATATCGTCCTTCTGTGTCACTATACACTCGTGGGAGTTCTGTACACTCCGACTGGTATGGGTCCAGACCAATACTTTGAAAATGCAGGAAGTCCGGTGCAGTTTGCTCGAAGCGTCATTGGCATGACTGCTATACTGACGGGAGATGCAATTATGGTGAGAGACCGAACCTTCTCAGCACCGTCACTGTTCGATTGTTGACAGGATGGCGGGTTAGACCTACCGTGCATTTATAGTCTGGGCCAGACGAGGGGTGTCGGTTTCCGTTAACATTGTACTCTGGCTAGGAACACTAGGTGAGCATAGAGTGAAGTCGCCAGTTGAAATTCAAGCTCACAGCCACGTCTGCACATAGCATGTACCCTTCGAAGCTTCCAGCTAGAGGCCACTGCCGGTACGGACATATTGGCCTTGCTGGACATAGGCCGCTGGGGCACCGCTGTCTTCGTCCTCAGCCTCGTCCAAAGTACTTTGGCGACAAGCTTAGTTGTCATTCGCATTTGGACAGTTCATCGTCGCAGTTCAGAATATTCGACATCGAGCTTTCTCCCGGTTCTCAGAGCCTTGGGAGAGGCAGGATGTCTGTGGACGGCCTTCATGGCTGCATATGTCACAACAACGGCACTAGATAGCCCGGCGTCCGGATTCATGGACCAACTGGTAGAATCCTTATCACATCTGAAGGATAAGAAGCTGACGTGAGAGGTGATAGACGTGCCCAATTGCCAGCCTCACATTTTTCATCCTTGTCGTGCAAGCCAGATCGGCCCCACATGATCGAACCACTCCATCACTGCCGCCCGCTGGTTCAAGTCCAACGCAGATAACGGTCCAGCGCAACATAGACATCCATCGCGGGGACGAGAGAGGAGACACGGCGGTTATCGAGGATGGAGAGGAACTTCGAATGAAAGAGTTGGACGATTCAGCGTCTTCGTATCTTGAGGCATAAGAGGATGAGCGAGTTCGGTGGATAGATGCAATGAACAGGATAGTCCAAGAACAATCCGTCCATCCAGGTCTCCTCATATCTTCGCTGCTGCGGAGAAATGCCTGAGCTGCCTTTCGTGGCACGCGTCATTGTTGTTGGTCCGTGCGCGACGCGTCATTTGGGCACCCGTGTTCACTGCTTCTTCTTCCCCCGCTCACATTTGGCCGAACAACCACGAGGTGCTTCATTTATGATTGCAGTGTTCTTTGCACCAGTAGACCGTCTCGAAATACATGGGCTGATGCCTTACTTTGTGTCTCGTTTGTGTTGGGAAAGTCAGTTGAGTCTATGATGGTATAAGCCCCCAAAGTTTGTGCAGGTCCATAAACTTGTCAGTTGCACAACTATGATGAATGTGCTGCTGTTCCTAGCAATGCTGTTGAATTTTTCACTTGCATGGCCAGGAACAATGCAAGCAAAAAATTCAACAGTTGTGTACTGCACGGTAGTGTTTTCGCCTCTTTTATCGACATTCACACGGTATGTGTCGATCCTTACGTAGTCCGGGATCCAGCTCGCGTCGGGTGAGCCGGATGCGTTGCATCCGCCGGAGGATCTCTCGGTTTGCTGGATCGGCTCCGGCCTCGAAAGGCAACATTCTCTCGTAGCCGTCGATACACTTTCGACTCCTTTTTCTTGTATATAGACCGCGCAGGCGGCATAGATACTGAATGAGAAGCCCCCGTTTGTGCCTCTCCAGTCCGTCCCTCGTCCCGTTCTCGTCCTCGACCCCGTCGCACCCTGTCTGTCAATCCCTCGTCGACCCCTTTGGTATCCGCGATAGCAAGGGTATCGTACCCTTCGGTAGTGTCATAGCCGTCGGTATCGAGGCTACCGTCTCGACCGACACCCCTATCGGTATCTCTACCGACATCATCCGCAATCGTATCACCGAAGCGACTACGGCTATCGTCGCCGTGCCCGTATCCCGTACCGACCGCCATAGCCGAGCCACCACCCAGTTGAGGATAGTAGTATTGTGATTATTTCCTTTGCTATCTACCGAAGCCTATCTGGTCTCGTGCTACCGAGGCCACCGGTATTCCTACTGGACTCATCCCTTCAGATTTGTTAGGTATCGATCAGTTGTTAACCATGAATACACAGAAGGCCAGATGTGTAGCTGCTATATACATAGTGCGTCTTGCACTCAGCAAACTTCTCTCACCTGCCCCAAGATAGCTTCCATAGAGATTCCCGCATCTTCCCACTCCCCTTGTCCCTCTACTTTACAGAGCCATAGGGAAAGAGCTGTTGAGATGGTGCAAGGCTTGCAAGTGCATCTGATCCTTTCCTTCATTGAGACGAAAGTCTGATGATATGCCAGAGCAGCACAAGACAAGAATCCAAAGCTCCCTGCCAGCATAGGGTGGTTTGACCCTAAGTCCAGCAACTCCACATTGTGTCAACATCTTTGAAGCTTCCATGAGCACATATGAAAGAAGTACAATGCACTTGAAGTCAGCAAGGGCAGAGAGCCAACACCAGCATTTTCTCAGACAGCACTTGATGAGCATGTTGAGGTATTGGAGCACTATACACCTGCACATCTTCAACAAAGCTGCTGTCAGGGGACACCCAATTTCAAGCCTACTTTTAATCATAATTGACCTGATTGACACATTCAACACCCTTGAATACTGCCAATCCACTTCAACTATGGACAAATGCCCAATTCCCCAATCTGGTACATCAAACCTTCTAGAAAGACAATTGCTCTGATTCCACCCAAACTCTCCTTTTGGAACTGTACAGTTCCAATTCTTTGCTTCCATTATGCTTCTATTTTCAGAAAGGTATATCAACCTGCTCTTGCTCTGTCCTTTTCTCTTTAGATCTCATCTCTTTGAGAATTTGCCACAATTGAGTGTCTTCTAGTCATCAGTTTGTGTAGCTTTGCTAGTCTCAATTGACCCTTGAAATACTTTGACACTTTGGTTGATTGACCAAACCTATTGAATATATTCAACATCACTTTGAACCCCAATCTTACAAACTAGTCTTGAATCCTCCCAAATACTTGACTAACCCTCATTGATTCCATCAGTTCTCTCCAAAACCCCAATAATCTTGTGGTCTCTTTTATTCTCTGTTTGGTGTCCTTGCTTGTCAGCCTTGCTGGAACTTGTTGCCCTCACAGCTGCCTTCAGCTCATCACAACACTTGATCTACCATTCACCACTCTTGATCAGCCCAAGTGCCATAAGTTTGTGCATCTGCAATGGTGTGATCCTGCCCTTTGCAATCTCCCTGGCTGGAAAGGCCTTGTGGACAATGCACTACAAGAGATGTCAGCAGAGAAAGACTGTATCCCAGCTCCATTCAACAAAGGCACAGAAGAGCATCACTGTTGATGCATGGAGTGACTCATTGATGTGCTGCCACATTGGTGTAAAGGCACATTATATTATTTCCTTTGAGAGCAAGTGGACACTTGAGCAAGATCTTATTGGCTTTTGTATATTCCACAGCTCCCATACTGGTGAGAACCTTGCCATTGTTACCTTTGGTTTCTTTAAAGAAATGGACATTGTTCACAAAATTGGTTAGATTACAACTGATAATACCTCCAACAATGACACAATGCTAATGTGGTCCATCAGGGACTGGGTCATATCAGGGAGCGGATCACCTACACAGCCACACCAACCTGTTACTTTGCAAATGTAGTTTCTTTTTGATCACAATACCAAACTAATCTCAGAAAAGAGTAAGGGCTTCAGGATGACCAGATGCTGCAGTCTCCAGTTTAATTTGTTCCAGTATCTCCCCCCTAAGACCTGTATGACCTATTTACTAATGCACAGCCACAACTGTAGAATCTTGCATCTATGGCTGATATCTCTTGCAACAAGGCCAATCTGTCCAGTAGAGAGTATCAGGCACTTGTTCAGGGTATGAACTAGCCGTGGGCCAGAAGGATTGGGCTGGAGAGACCTGGATTTGGAGCTATGCTCAATCATGGCCCTTATCTTGCACCAGATAGGTAAATTTCTACAAACAGGCAGATCCAGCCCAATCCCTGCAGTACACGGCTTCTATATACAGTCAATAGATACCCTGTACTCTGCCCTGGGTAGATTGGCCTTGTTGCAAGAGATATCAGCCATAGATGCAAGATTCTACAGTTGTGGCTGTGCATTAGTAAATAGGTCATACAGGTCTTAGGGGGGAGATACTGGAACAAATTAAACTGGAGACTGCAGCATCTGGTCATCCTGAAGCCCTTACTCTTTTCTGGGATTGATTTCATATTGTGATGAAAAAGAAACTACATTTGCAAAGTAACAGGTGGGTGTGGCTGTGTGGGTGACCCGCTCCCTGATAGGACCCAGTTCCTAATGGACCACGTTAACAGCACTTGAGTGGCTCATGCACAAGAAAGGTGTCTAACCCAAGCCCTTCAGCCATGAAGCCAGCCACATCCAATGTATACCACACATCTATAATCTTGCAGTGGTTAATATGTTGAAGATTCTTGTCCAAAAGCTAGCATATGTGAACAAAGCATTGGCTGCAGAAGAATAGCTCAGTGCAGAAGACTTGCAAGATCCAGTCCTTTCACTCCATAGTCTTATTGTTGCAGTATGTTTGCTATCCATGTATCTTGCATTGCTCAGTGCTCACATACCTTCTTAGCTGCAGTCTTCTTCTGCCTGCTGTGAAGCATTCCAAGCAGCTCAAGCTATCCATTGGAATCTGCAGTACAGCCAGAATGGATAGCTTCTTGGTGGCCTCAAGCTCATCTGAGATACCTGTACTTGGTGGTCAAGCACCTATGCCATGCTTACCTGGGCTCTTGAGCTTGGTTCCTTACTTGAAGCTATTCTCCTCATGACAGAGCGGAGACAAAGCTTGCCCACTTTCAAATTTCATGACCTGGCTGGACTTGGATCAAGCAGATTGCAGACCTCCTTTGAATTGCACATAAGGTACAGCAGCTCCTTTCTGCCAACAGCCATCCAACACTATACATGGCTATCCCAGCACTTGAGTCACCCATGGGTACATGGGAGAAGCTTCAGTCCAAGCAGTACACAAACAACCCAGTGATATGCAACGTTCTTGATACTGGGAGTGATAAATATGAGCAACTAATACCTTAAAATGGAGAAGAGTAATGTGAAAGGGCCTTGGATAATGCCCTCACTACAGTTGCGGCATAAAGTATTACACACGGCCCTGACCAGCCACGTGTTGCTCCTCATGTCAGTCACCTCATTACCTTGTCTTGCTGCTCTCATGGGGTTTCTGGCATGACATTTTCTGGCAACTACTTAAGAAGAGAGGACTATTTTGGGGTAGTGTATCTACTGGCACCTTTAGTACTTTGTCCAGAGCCCTTTGGCATCCTGGAGAGCAGTGCATCAAGGGATGGAGTCGTACAGCTTGTAGATGTAGTCGATCAAGAGGTTTGTCTATTCCTCCTGTAGCCTCTCCTACAACTAATCCTTGTTGGTTGGCAAGACTGTCCTGTTCCGGATGCAACGGTTGAGCTCATCCCAAGCATTCTCGATTGGGTTCATGTCTGGTAAGCAGGCAGGCCAAGGCAAGTCGACAATGCCTTCTTGCTTCATCTAGCGGACTGTGACCTTTGCCTTGTGGATCGGAGCATTGTCCTGCTGGAAGATGACTTCCTCGTGCATCTTTCCATAGTCAGCAAGAGTGCCCAGGTAGGCGGTCTTGAGGATCTCAATGTAGTCCATGGCCTTGATCTGTCCGTTAATTCGGAAGAGGTGTCCGGTACCCCAGGGTATGATGCATCCCCACACCATGACACTCCCCCCGCCATGCTTACACGTCTTCCTCACATTCTGAGGCAGCAATACCTGGTCCATCCCCACCCTCCTCCAGCAGTAGTGACACCCATCCGACCCAAACAAGTTGAACTTGCTCTCGTCCAAGTAGATCATCCGGCCAAACTTCTTCTGGCCCTAATGCTGGAGGCATCCGGCCCACCAGTTTCAGAAGGCAATGTGTCAATCGGCAAGGAATGGTTTGGCCCAGTGGACTCAACCAAACAGTCCTTTGTCACGGAGAGCCTTCCAGACAGTTGTCTCAGCCCAAGCATGGGCAATCTGCTGGCGGAGGTCAGTTGCATCTCGAGCCTTGCCAGATTCAATGTAGCAGACCATGCGACGGAGGTCACGGGCACTGAATGCGGGTGGGCAACCAGAAACTGGTGTGGACTTGTAGAACTTGAGAGGGTTTCCCCATACTTCTTGATGGTGTGGCGGACTGTGGAAGAGTGCACACTGATCTTGACAGCAATTTTGACAGAGTTGAGGCCACATTCATGGTAAGTGACTGCTCAAGCCTGCTGGACAGGGGTGAGCTTGGTGTAGGGCAGGCAACACTCCCTTGTGGGAGTGGAAGGAACTTTAGGCATTAGAGTCAAGTGGGGCGGATTAGTAGGATGTCTGCCTCTCCTCTGGCGTCAAAAGCAGCTCATTTTATAAGTCGGAGGGCAGTGAGAAATTGATTTGGTCATGGGGTAGAAAGCGCAATCAGTGGGCCCAGGAGGCCCATGCACTCCCAGTCACGTTTTCTCCCTTTTCTCCCTATCACTTCCCATTCAAACTTGGCATGCTTCATCTCAAGCTGGTCCACATCATTTTCCATTAAAACACTAACTAGATTCGGGCAGAAGCCCGGCCTGTGGAAGACAACGGGCAACAGCCGGTGTTGCAACATACATGACATGAGGACCCTGCAGGACGCGTGTGTGCAATACTTTATGCCACCACTGTAGTTGACCTTCTTCAGGGAGAGCACCACAGGATACTGTTAAGACCGTTCTATATTGCAAGAGATGTCTAGATACAGCACTAGGAAGGTGTGAGGGCAACACAGATCCTAACAAGGTGATTGGTCGGCAATATGGGGTCGATAGCAGAGGCGACACATGTTGCACACATCTCAACCCAACAGAAAGGTCTGGCGTGTAGTTGAGGGCTGGACCGCAGGTCACAGCCAGTTGCATGTGCCTCTATACCCAACCAGTGGTGAGTTCCCAGAGGGCAATAGAGAGAGGGATAAGGTGGAGGAGTCACCTCAGTGGAGCTGCTGTTGCCGTTGGTGACCAGGAGCAACTGAAGGCAACAGATTTTTGAAAATGAGTCTAATGACTAGGACCTATGGGGGTTCCTCAGAGATTAGCTCTGAGGGGTACAAGGGTCTACCTAGGGGTATATATATACTAGGGGAAAAGGAAGCAAATCCTGTGGCTGACTGTACAGTTGTTTAGTGCTGCTCTGCTGTCACCTTGTTGCCCTGTTGTCCAAGGGCGACCTGCGATGCCCACTCACCAACCTTCTCCATTTCCCAAATGGAGCACCTTTGTGTTGCCTCTGGCAACCTAGGATACCAGAGCAATGTCGGGTCTCATTGCCACTTGTCCATGGCAATTCCTGCCTTGGGGTCTAGAGGGCTAGTGGTCTCCCTCGCCTTGGCGTCTTGATCTATTGCACATGGCAAAATGGGGCCTCCCCTGACACCCTTGTGTTAGGTGATGTTGTGTCAAGTGACCAGGCACGCACCACCAGTTCTTGCTATTTACACAAACAACACGGTTCATTCATTATAGCTAGCTGAACTAATGGTGCTCTAGCTACTATATAACTAATTACAGGTTAATAATTCTATATATATATGTATAGCTATTTTTATCTGTGGAAGAAGTCAGCCAAATGGGAAGATGGAAGTGAGGGGACTCACCAGTGAGGAACCTCTTTGGATTGCAAAGTGCACCCTTTAATGCACTGCAGTGTGCAATCAGGGACACACTCAGAGTAAACAAATGGCACATGACACATGGGGGTGGCAAATGAATGTGACCTCAGGGTGGGTCTGCAATGTGGTATCTTCTGGATCACATGGAACTCACTCAACTTTTGTCTTTGATGACAATGCCAGATCAGGGCTCTGCAGGCTGGCCAATTGTCTGTCACATGAGGGCTCTGGCACCAGGGGCTGTCACTTCTCTGCACGCGCGTAGATGGACATGCCCCATCATCAGTATCACATTTTCCCTCATTTTTGTACAAACTGGCAAGTCCAAGAGGTGCAGCTCAGTCCAACATAGAGCTACAATCTCCATTGCCACACTTGACAGAGGTTACAGTTCGCCGCAACCTCAGCATCCATCACTCACAAGTGACTGGGGAACCAATGGTCATGGAAGATGGAGAGGAGATACGAATGAAAGACACGGATGATTCTTCCTCTTCGCGCATTGATACATAGTATAGACATAGCTCATACCATGCTGAGTATATAGGCTAGAATAGTTCTCAGTGGTGAAATTGAGTCGGAGTACTAGACAAAGCCATGAAGGTGAACTTTGTGCAGGCAGAAGCATCCTGCAAGCACATGGCGTGCTTCAAAATTCGTTATGGCAGGCTTGGAACGGAATCAGTCAGATGCATCATGCAAGCTGTGAAGGCGTAAGTACCGTAGACGGTCCATGAAGTCCGATACCTGTGCCACAGGCATCGTTCTATGTGGAAGCGATCGGTACCGGATTCCCATCTGAACCCTTTCAAGGTCACCTCCGGAACACCAGCAAGCTTTAGTCTCTGATGGCCCTGAGAGGCTAGAGCAGCCGCGACGTCGACTGCGCATTCCAACAAGCTATCACATGGACAGAAAGGTTGAGAAAGGCTTGGGAACGGTCTTGAACTACCTCAAAATGGTTCAGCCGGAAGACCAGTAAAGGCGTTTCACAGAGTTGTCACGGTTTACGGAGACAAGACTCTGTTCCTTTCGAGCGTCCCCCGATACAAAATCTGATGTGCCCGAGCGTTCAACGCGATGCCGCGGTCGTAAAAGCAGTGGAGGGCATGTCGTAGAAAACAACAAATACAGTCGCCATTGTCATGTGTGTCTGGAACGTCGTCTCCCCCAACCATGAGCCTGCAAGGGCTCGAGAGTAATTCCACCACCGTCCCGTTTCCCAATACAACAGGGCCTTTCACAGTGAGTGCCGTTGTCGGGGGATCGGTTGCAGATGTCTTGTTCGGTCAGTCAACTTAGTTTTCTAGCTTAGTTGTTCGATCACTCACGGACTACAATGACTAGGTCTCGCTCTCGCATTATTTTTCATGACCATCAACATCATGTACCGCCGCCGAAAACGCGGCGTGAATATCCTGCTGTCAACAGCAAGTATTCTCCTGTTCGCGTTGACAACGGCCGATATTATCCTCCAAGGCAACCACATCGTTATCGGACTTCTGTACACGCCGGGAGATGGCAAGGACTTGTATTTCGAAAATGTGGGCAATTGGGCGCAGGTAACCCAGAGCTCGATCGCACTCTTTACAATGCTGATTGGAGATGGGATAATGGTGAGTGTCATTCAGCTATCGGTATGACGGGCTGGACTCACAATCGCACCAGATATACCGTGTTTACATGGTATGGGGAAAGCGGTGGATTGTAGTTGCATTCAACGCGTTCCTCTGGCTGGGAACCATCGGTGAGCATTCCTTCAGTAGGCTGCCAAGGCGCATGCTCACGAGTGACTTAGCATGCAGCGTGCGCTCGGTCCAGCTCCAAGCGGCATACATGCAGGACCAAGCAAATCTTGACATCTTAATCACGGAGGATCACTGGACTCTGGCGGCCATCGCTTTCAGTCTGACATCGACCACGCTCGCAACCGGTATGATCGCATTCCAGATCTGGCGCATCGATCGGACCAGCTCCAAGTCGAAGACGACAAGTCTTCTGCCAGTGATCCGTATTGTCGTAGAATCTGGGTGCTTGTACCTCGCGTTTCTTTGCGCTTATCTCGTAGCGCTGGTGCTTGAGAGCCCTGCACTGTTGTTCCTGAACCAGATCGTATGAGTCCCATGAAGTCAACTAACGCGAGTGTGCTAACGCACCCAATCGTAGGTCAGCCCCATTACGTCGATCGCCTTCTATTCGATCATCGTTCGCGTGGGACTCAGCAAGTATGGTGGCTCGAGTACGACCCTGCGAGCATCCGAATCGGGGCCGGGTAGCATGGCGGTCCATCATGAGTTCAGCGGCCACCGTTCAGGGAACAGACTGTCAGTGATGAAGAATGGCGAGATGATCGGGATGAAAGAAATGGAGAACTCGTCGTCGTTGCAGTTGGACGTGTGAGGTCGAGTGGACAGCCGAGGTTAAGCACAATCGTTAACAGGCAGAATGCAGAGGTATTGTAGCAGGACGAGTAATGAGAAGCGTCGAATCAGAACGACCTTCAGTAGGCATCCCCGTTGAGCGCGACGGTCCGGGTTGCTATTTGCACGTTTGAGCCAGACTGATTCACCGACATCATATAGGCAGAGACGGACCTCATGATAGCCGCTCCGATCCACACTGCAAGCTCCTGTCACTCCCCACTCCCTCTCCAGCTATGGTGCCATGCCATCGTCGTCGTGCTCATCGAAATCAAGGGCCAAGGGATGAATGTGTACACCTTCAGCACATAGAAAGAGGGGTAGAAATTGAGAAAGAGATGTCGAAACGATGGCAAGAATTAGCAAGAGCCAGAGCCGACCCATCAACCCGCATGCGCTTCATCGTCGGACGTTCTGCCTCCGTGTCAAGATGTGCATGGTCGTCCCGGGACTATGTGGGCCACACACTGTCAACTTCAATGAGGCTCTTCCTGTGAACGTGCCTTTCCGTTGGAATACTCATAGGTTTATAATCTTATCGAGACATCCGTATTCAGCCAGGTCATCTACGACACAGCAGACTCTTGGCGAGCCGCTCCTTTTATAGCTCGACGTCTCTCGACCTGCGTAAGCGCCCACGACAGCAGTCCTCCAACGATAGTGATAGCCGTCATCGTGCCGACGAAGATCTCCATCCTGCCGAAGCCGTGCAATCCATATGCTCCGGAGAGAGGTGGTTCATTCGGGCTGTACAGGCTAGCAGATACGATTGGTCCGACAATCGCTGCGATGCCGCGCAGTGCGCCCAAGTAGCCAGGTATGACGCCGGCAGAGACGAAGTCCGTTTCTGTGCGCATATGAGTACGGGTACAATAGTTATCCACATCATCGACTCTTACCAAAGACTGCTGCCCCGACTGGTGCAAAGATTGAAGAGAATCCGCCAGCCTTTTACATCCATGTCACTGCATGATTGAGGGAGATATGACTGAAACGCACCGTGACTCCAAAGACAACAACGAAAGCGAATATCATCCCGATATTGCTGCCAAAGCCCCAGAGCAAGAATGCTGACAATGCCGATCCAACTCCCGCCAAGACAACAACGAGTGTATATGAGAATTTGTCACATAGAAAGCCGAGTAGAACTTGTCCTGATAACCCAGTTAGTTCATCCCTCGGCAGCAACATGGCACGTACCAATCACGGTAAAGAGGTTAAACACGGACAGAACCAGCTGCCCATCCAGCGCTGAAAGCCCGGATGAAGTCGTGTATGTCGGTATATAGATGGAAACCGGGAAGTATCCCAGTGCTTGGATGAAAACTGTGGCTGACTGAGTCGGTTAGCAAGCGGTGCATATCGATGACATCTCTACGTACCGTTGCCACCAGCGTGGGATTGGAAAACCGCTTCCAGTCCACTATGGTATTGCCATTCGCTCTCATGCTGGCTGCCGAATGCCGTGGTCGCATATAGAATAGGGCAAAGCCAACAACAATGGCGAACGTTGCAGCCCAAATTCGTAGGGTCCACCGAAACCCAACCCGTTGCAGCAGTACTCCGATGATCGGAGGAAATACCGTACCGCCGATGCCAGTACCCGCGAATAGTATGCCTCCCGCAAGGCCACGTCGATCGACAAACCATTCTGACAGCCACAACAAGGCTGGACCGTAGAATACTGCTCCAGCGGTGCCAGGTAGAATGCCTTGCAGCAGAATGAGATGCCATGTCTGGCATGGAGGTATCGGTATGAGCTCTTGAATCGGTCGCCAAAGATGCGCACCTGTGTTGCGAAACTAGCCCCTACCAAACTTGCACATTCTACAACGAGGAATGTCCACAGCAGCTTCCGGACGTGTTGGGGGTACCTCGTCCATAGCGGCATCAAAGAGAATGCGGCGACATACTGAAAGGCCAAGTAGCAGGTACCGATGGCAGCGACGGCGGAGATACTGGAGCCGATGGTCGGAGAATCTGGAGACGACGTGTACCAATTTTGGTAGGTACCGAAGCTCAGACCTCCACCCCATATCCATGTCTCTAGAACGGTTGCCGCGATGACGAATATCCATGCATGAAGACCTCGATCGACCGGTGGTAACCCCTCGTCCAGTATAGTGGCTTGAACTTCTGCTGCTGGTGTTTCGGGCTCCTTAGTGTACACGACGGAGACGGTACTGGATTCGAGAGACGAAGGGTCCATTGCTGGAGATACTGAGATCCGACCATATGCCCCCGTGCAGGGTATTATACCCTACCCCCCACTCATCGTGCGTTTTGGAGATGGTTGAGAGACCGTACAGCAGCCATGATGACTGCACCGTCAACGCTTGGATCGCCACGTCAACCGTAATACACATGGCTCAACCAAGACACGCGCCTACAACGGGTCGATCCGGACAGCACCACGCATGAGAGTGAAGTTGGCAGGATCGCCTAGCATGATTTCATCCACCCAGATACCGAGGACGAGCGAGTCGTCCCCTTGGCATGCGCACATAGGACGGTCACAGAAGAAGCTGTGTTGGGGCGACAGAGCCGAGAGCCGGCGAACCCGAGCAATTGGTGCATCAGCGCGAGTCGTGTTCGCTAGCCTTCTTCCGAGCATATGTATCGTGATGACGGAACATCATTATGCTGGACAGCACTAAATGATTGGCCACAAGAAGTTTCGAAGGAACTCGATTCTGCACCGAGGCCTTGGAGACTACCTCCACAAAGCAGGCCAGTTACCAGAAGTGGCCTTCATACGATGTCGATGAAAGATCAACCAGAAGTCCTGGAAACCAGTCGACAAGAGCGGTTCAGTGGATGATGGAGCCAGTGCATCAGAGATTAAGTTGTGATCGCTTGTATAGTTTTAAAGGCAGCCGAGCTCGCGGACGACTTGGATGCTCCATGCGGCCGCCAGGAGGAGTTTATAGCCGAACGATCTTCTTCAATTAAATGGCTCCGTGATTCTGGTGGTCTGGAAGTACGGAAAGGAGGAGAGGACAGCTCGGTTTTGGGTGGGCGAAGCCGCGACGCGGACCAAGACCCCAGAAACCAGGGTCCTCCGCCCGTGTCGCGGCTTGGGAGAACGGCCTCCCAGCCACTACCTTAACGCAGCGGAAGCGGAATGCCTCCGAGAGTCTGAAAGATGCTTTAGTAGCAAAGTGTAGCTAAGATAATGTATGTAAGTAAGTAAGAGCCCAATCAAAGCATCCTAGTTTACATCATATCTAAGCAAAGTGTTGGGACACTTATGGCCCAGAGCTTAAGATGGTGCCTTATAGCAAATAACTTAACAAAGATACTATGATCACAGCCACTGGTAAGTGGTGCACATCCTAGTGGTTATGTCTTGCAAATGAGTAGTTTCAGCTCAATTATTCATCCTGTACATAGTCAGTGATTAATGCCATTATATGAGTGATTGACAATGGGGGGTATGATAATGGATAAATTGTAATATCAGGCTGGAGACATCTTAATTAAGATAACAAAATTCATAAAATGGAGTATGAACCCTGAATTGCAGCTTTAAATGTGGGGCCAGGTTGCAAGACGCGGGGTCCCGCTTACAAAATGGAGCTGTCCACTCCTCCTTTCCGTATGGAAGCAGAATCCGCCGTATGACATATGACATCCAGTGCCTGAACCGACACTCTCTTCGACCACATTCCACGCCGTATGGGGCTAGCTGTATTCCGTGACTGGCACCACAAAGGAACAACTCGATTCGCAAGCGATCTGGGATACTTGACTATCCAGAAGATTCTTTACTATGACTCGATCTATTTACGTCAGGCGGAGGCCCGGGCCCCTCATTCCACGGAGCTCTGTAATGCGTTCCTGACTCTCGGCCGCGGGTTCACATACGATACGAGCCAGGCAGCAACTCCGGCCAGAGCTGTGGCCAGCATCATGCTGCCGACAAACAGGGTGACTTTGCCGAACCCGAACAGGCCGTATATACTTGGCGTGGCGGCGTCGGCCGGGTTGTAAAGGGTGCCAGCTATCACCGGACCGACAATTGCTGCCAGCCCTTTCATCACGCCCCAGGAACCCACAAGGATTCCAGACGATCCTGAGTTGACTCCTGCAAGGATTTGATGAGATGCTATCCCTTCAACCGGAGAATCAACCGTATACCTGTCAGCTCGGCCGCAGCAGGAGGCTCTGCCGAGTCGTTTAGGCTACACTAACCGCGGAATCCGGATCAAATCGATTTACTTACCAATCGATGAAAATCCTCCGCCCTAGAAGAAAATCAGCCTAAGGATTCGGTGCAGCAGAGATTGCTATATACCAAGGTACCGAAAACAACCACGAATGCGAATACGAGGCTGAGGTTGCGAGCGAATCCCCACAGGAGGTACGCTGCAAGCGCAGAACCAACGGAAGAGATGAGGATCACTTGGGAGTAGGACACCTTGTCGCAAAGATAGCCAAAGATCACCTGACCTACTCGAAGGTCAGGCGCATTTCGTTACTGCGGGAGAAATACTTTGCCTAAGACTGAAAAGATATTAAAAGTAGACAGCACGAGCTGGCCGTCCACAGCAGGAAGTCCAAGGGAAGCGGTGTAAGCTGGTAGATACAGTGATACCGGAAAGAAGGCGAGAGCCTGGATGAATACAGTCATACCCTGATTCGATAGAGTCAGATGTATGCCAGACACCAGCGAGAGTCACCTACTACGACGGCGAAGGTCCGATTCTTGAAGAACGACCAGTCCACTGGTGCCATGCGCGCCCCTCTGGCTCGTGATGGTCGGATACGGGGCTTGACAACCCACAAGGCGGTTCCGGCGAATACCGTCACGAGGCCTGCCCAAATTCGCATGGTCCAGCGAAAGCCCGTCCTCTCCAGTAGCGTGCCGAGCAACACGGGAAAGAGACCGCCTCCTATTCCAGTTCCGGCAAAAATGATGCCACCGGCTGGTGAGACGAGTCAGTCCGGAGTTAACATGGAGCCCGATACTGTGGAGAAGGGACGAACCCAGGCCACGTCGTTCGACAAACCATTCCGGGAGCCAGAGTAGAACCGGACCGTAAAGCGCACCCCCAGCAGCGCCCAAAACAACGCCTTGTAGCAGGATCAAATGCCATATCTAACTCTATATGAGCCAAATTAGGAGTGTGATTGTCATATCCCGTCAATCACCTTTGTCGCAAAGCTTGACAGCACTAGGGCCCCACATGCAACGCCTAAGGATGACCAGAGCATTGTTTTCACATGATGGGGATAAAGCGAAAAGATTGGCATGACCGGGAAGAACCCGAACCCGTACTGGACTGCTAGCGAACATGTCCCAATGATGGAGATTGCGGTATTTGATGAGCCGTAGAACGGCGATGCGGGATTGGAGACCAGATAGTTTTGGAAGATCCCTATTGAACAGATCAACACATATCAGGATCAGAAGCAAATTAGGTACGTGCCGAAGCAGAAAGCAAAGCCCCAAAGAAACGTTTCAAGAATGAATGAAGAAGCAACGAAGGTCCATGCATCCCTCCCGCGATCTACTGGTGCCAGCTCTGATGCAACCACCGCAGTGTCAGGGAGCACCTCTTGGGTAGGAGCGGCTGAGTCGGGCTGGTGTCGTAGCTCAGAGAGCTCGATGGTTGCAATATCCATCCCGTATCTGCAAGAATGCCCTCGAAGGCCCAGGATAAACACTTTCGAGATGCGCTCGACCGGAGGTAAAATCCGTCTCCTCCGCCAGGATGAGTCAGCACCTCTGTGGACGTCAATGGGTTGATCCTTTAAGATATGCTCCAATTTGTAGATAGTAAATACAATGTTCATAATGCTAACGTCATCCACTACGATGTCCAGCCTGTCTCAAATGGTTGACCACCGCAGACGCCAGTCCTCCTGCTCCGTTGGCTAACATCATGCCTCCTACAAAGAGTGTAACTTTGCCAAATCCGAACAACCCGTACGTCGAAGGCATCCGTACATCGGCAGGGTTGTACAGGGAACCGGCTACTATTGGTCCTATGATGGCTGCAAAGCCTTTCATGGCTCCAAGACTGCCGACAATAACACCTGTCGAGAGCGAGTTGGGACCTATCCGTTTGTGAGTTCCTGTCTTTCCATCGACAATCAAACAACGGACCTGCTACATCAGCGGCAACAGCCGGTTGAACAGATGAGAAGCCTCCACTCTGGAACCACATCAGCGCTCTTCATATAGGAAGATAGAGCGGCTTACCAAGCTTCCGAATAGGATCACGAACGCGAAGATGAGGCCAAGATTGCGCGCGAAGCCCCACACGAGATATGCGGAGAGGGCCGCGCCAAGCCCAGAGATCATGATGACTCTCGAATAGGAGACCCTGTCGCAAAGGTATCCGAAAATGACCTGACCTGTCGACGTTTGAGTTTCCGAAGAGATAGTATGGATACAAGCAAAACGTGCCCACGACGCTGCAGGCATTGAATGTGGACAATACGAGCTGGCCGTTGACTGGAGGGAGACCAAGTGCAGATGTATACGTTGGCATGTAGAGAGAAATGGGGAAGTACGCGAGTGCTTGGATCAATGTCGTAAGGGCCTGGGCGAAATCAACATGCTGTCTCTTCCAAAGCGGGGAGATTCACTCACCACAATGATGAAACTTGGATGTTTGAAGAAAGTCCAATCGATAGGGGCGAGACGTGCATGCCTGACTCTTGATACGGGCACGCGGGGCCTGACAAACCATGTCGCAAGTCCTGTGAATATACCGAACAGAACCGCCCATATGCGAAGGGTCCACCGAAAGCCGCTCTTCTCGAGGAGTGCACCCACAACAACGGGGAACAGGGCACCGCCAAAGCCGGAGCCACAGAATATGAGGCCGGATGCGAGACCTCGTCGAGCCACAAACCATTCCGGTACCCATAGAAGAGCGGGCGCATATAATATACCAGCAGCAGTGCCGAAAGCGGCACCTTGTAGAAGGATAAGTTGCCACACCTGCGCCGACTGTCAGCTCAGCATTGCGGCGATCAAACGGAACCTACCTGAGTGGCAAAGCTGGACAGAATGAGGCTCCCGATGGCAACTACAAGGGAGGTCCACAAGATCTTCTTGACATCTCGATCAAATCGTCGGAGCAGTGCTATTGAACCGAAGCCAACCAGATAGGAGACTGCTAGTGACGTCGTCCCAATCACAGAGATAAGTGTTGGCGTTGAGCCCAGGAACGGCGAGTCCGGATATGATGTGAGATAATTCTGGAACACTCCAAAGCAGAAACCAAAGCCCCAAACGAAGGTTTCGAGGATAAATGCGGCCATGACGAATGTCCAAGCCTGGCGGCCGCGATCCACAGGGGCGAGCTCGGTCGCAAGCAGCTCTCGCTCTGACTCGCTCCTCTGAGCCTCGGTGCCTCGAGATGCTTGCTGCGTTTCCGCCAGGTCTGTCAGCTCCATGGTCCCAAGATCCATCGTCATTAAGGGTGAAAGTTCTAGCAGTAAGATGACGATGAAGAATTGCCAGGCAAGAAAATGTGAGCGGCGGATCTTGTGGTCAGTCCTTCGTCACGGCGGAGGTAATTCATAAGCGGCCCGAACTGGAATGCGGGGTAACCGGCTTCCTCCGATGGACTTACGCGCGCGTAGGGCGAAGGAGCGGGAGCAAATACGACTTACGCGCGCGTAGGGCGAAGGAGCGGGAGCAAATATGCTCCCGGGTAAGCGTTCGCCGGAGCCGAAAAAAACGCCGCACGCGCGAGGCAGGCGAACGTGAGGCCACGAAATCGTCGTTAGAAGTGTAGTAGACTAGTTACAAATGAAAAGAAACTTTTTTTTTTACATTTTATGAGTGTTTTCTAAGTAAAAAGACCATTTGAAGTAAGAAAAAAGAGTAAGAAACCATGGAATTAGGGGGGGGGAGGCGAGTGCGTTCAGTTCTGGGCCTAGATAGCATTAGTTAGTAATTAATTAGTAATAAAAGTAATAAAAAACTCACCGAAAAGGCTGCGAACATTAGTTGAGGAAGGCCGGGAGGCGCTCCGGCCAGGCCGCGGCGAAGACGAGGCGGGCGTTGCGCCAGGTGAAGGGCGCAAGGCCGAAAACGCCAAACTGGGCGAGGGCGAGGGCGAGAAGGAGCAGGCCGCGGGCGAGGGGGGGCGCGAGGACGGCGAGGAGGCGGGCGAGGACGGCGAGGAGGCGCAGGGCGAGCATGGTCGGCGTCGGGTGGGGG